>LPNX010685683.1:390683-402663 GCA_001517045.1 Pseudotsuga menziesii | reverse complement strand
AGAAACCATATAAGTTATATGTCTAGTAAGCTCAGACAAGTAGATGCCAAACATCAGAATATTACTAAATGTATCTCAGTTTCTCAAACTGATTCTGCTAGAAATAAAATGTGGTATGAAATCTTTTCCTATGAAAACAAGAAAAGGTTGTCTAGTGACCTTTTATATTGAGTGCATTAACCCATTTAAAGCTTAGGGGTCTTTAGAAACAAATTGGTGCCACTTCATAGATTGCCTATAGCACAATATCGAATTACAAAGGAATATGAAAGCCATGACAAATAGTTTTTTGATTTATTCAAACAGAATTCTTATATTTGAGGTTTTATTTTTTAAAAAGGCTTGTATATTAGAGAGATATGTTACAAACAGAATTCTTATATTTGAGGTTTTATTTTTAAAAAAGGCTTGTATATTAGAGAGATATGTTACAAAGGCAAGTTAAAGGAGGCACTGGATCTTCCAAAAGAAGGAGAGGTCAGAACTTAGAAGGCATCTTGTATATAATCTTTGACGTAGTAGCCATGTTCAAAATAAGGGAACATGACAAAAATTGTGAGAAGACATAATAGTAAATACAGCCCCTGTAGGGAAAAAACTGTGAAGTTCAAATTTCAGACTTTCAGTCACCTCGAGGCTTGGTTGTCTTGTAAGCTGTAGGGGCCGAGGGTATGTGAGGTGCAGTCTGCAGTCACCAGTGTGAGTGAGGGCCGAGGCTCCAGAGCAGTGATCGGCCAGACCGTGAGCAAACTGCAGTGCAGGGAGGTCGAGACTCGAACCGTGAGCAGCAAACCGTGAAGGGAGGTCGAAGTCCGTCGAACCGTGAGCAAACTCCAACGTTCATCCGTGATAATGAAGTGAACACTTCACGGCAGCAGGTAAATAGTCTTAGGTTAGGAGTTAGGTTAGGTTAGGAGTTAGGTTAGGGCCTTTGCAATGTTTTAATTTTTAATTTTTAAAAAAAATTGAAATTTGTAACAAACCGGCGAGTTGGCCAAAAACTCGGCCGAGTTGACCGGTTCGGTACCGAACCGGTCACCCGAGCCGGTTTAAAGGCCGGTTCGACTCGGTTGGTTGATGACTCGGATGACTCGGGCCGAGTCCGAGCCGACTCGGCCGAGTTTCAAAACATTGGCAGAGACAATAATAGAGGAGAAAAGGAGTTAGAGGACATAGATTTGGGGGACAGAGAGTATCAGTCTGGAAAGGGCAAAGAAACAATGGCCGATGATGATAGAACAACTTTCAATAGTCTCATATCAACCATAAAAGAACTCACTACTGGGCAAAAAGAAATGATGAGCACCTTCAGGCAAATGACTGAGAAAAATGGGCCCAACCCACTCAGTCCCTTATTTCCCAACAATGATAGTGTATCCACCAGCAGTAGTAGGGAGCACTTACATACCAACATGCAGAGCCATCCCCATACATACAAGCCTTTTCGACCCACCATGCCTCAATTCTTAGATAGTCCAGCTGCAGTGCCTCTAGCACAAGTAGAACCAGAAGAATCCACGAGTTCCTATCTGAGAGAATATAGAGCTTTAGGAGAGGACTTCCATTCAGCCATGACCTTCACTGACTTCTGTAACTTTAAAAGTAAGAACAAACCCAAATCTTACAATAGGCCATTCACCCAGGACTATGAGTTACAACACACCGTAGGGAAATTGACTATCCCTACCTTTGAGGGCACCCGGGGTGGCCCAACCTGGAATTGGGTGTAGATGTTGGATACATACTTCCAGCTCAACCCCATGATTGAGACAGATGCCATTAAATTGGCTACTTTGCACTTGGACGGAGAAGCACATGAGTGCTGGTACCACGGGTTAGTGACACTGGGTCACAACACCATTACATCGTACCCAGATTTTACATAGAGGCTCATTGAGCGGTTTGATCAAAAGGATCCTGAGGTACACTTTAGAGAGCTGGCACAGCTCAAGCAGATAGGTAGTGCAGATGCATTTATTTAAGAGTTTCAGAGGATAGCAGTCATGGTGATAGATATATTAGAGAGCAGGTGGATTGTGTTGTTCACTGAGGCTCTCACTGAACCCTTACGGGGATGGGTCAAGTCTTATAGGCCCACCACCCTGGCAGATGCCATCAGACGGACTAGAGATTTACAGGATGCAGTACCCAAAATTAGGCTTCCTCCCAAAACCAATTCCCCTATTGAAGATGAAGAGATGAAACTTGTCCAGAAAGAATGGCCCAAGAATGAATGGATGGACAATGATACTCGACAGGACCTTAGAAGAAAAAAGTTATGTTTCACTTGCCAGGAACCATGTGTACCAGGTCACAGATGTTCAGGGAAGGGAAAGGCTTACTACATAGAGGCCTATTCCGATAATGGGGATGGTGATGATTATCAGGATCAGGAGTAGAGAGAGACACCAGAGACAGTTAAGGAGTGGCCGCCCTCAGGAGGTACCATTGCTACCATGACAGGGGTTCCTAGATTTCACACTCTTCGGATCAGAGGTATCGTACAGGGTCATAGAGTGGGAGTGCTGATAGATGGTGGGGCATCTCACAACTTTATTGATGCTGCATGGGTTAAAAGTAGAGACATTCAGACTAAGAGTTTTGATGGGTTTTCAGTAGCTGCAGCATGTCACACCATGGAGTGTAGTCAGAGGATTCCTCAATTAGCAATAACACTTGGGAATTATACAATGATAGAGACATTCTATGTGGTGGATGTACCTGACATGAAGGTGGTATTAGGAGTTCAGTGGATGTATTCCCTAGGGAAGTATTCCACAAACTACCAGACCATGGAGATGGAGTTCACAGGAGCAGAGGGACAAAAGGTAGTATTGAGAGGGATGAATACCTACCCTCACACAGCACTGACATCACACAAGATGGAGTTAGTACTCCAGCCGAGAGATATTGAGGGAGCAACAGAGTGTTTTGTTACCTTCAAGAAACCACCAGATAAGGCCACACAACATCTAGCAGTATTTGGAAACCGTTTAGCAGGTTGACCTCCAGATAGGGCATTTGAGAACTGCCCCCCCCTTGATGATGAGGGGCAATTGATTTTGATTTCGGAGCGCATCCTAGAGGTGCGAGAGCGGAAACTGAGGAACAGAATCATCAGAGACTACTTGGTTCAATGGAAAGATCTGCCTATAGAGGAGGCCACTTGGGAGGTAGAACAGGTATTAAAGGAACCAGCTTTACAGTTGCTTGAGGACAAGCAAATTCGAGTGGGGAGGACTGTAATGTCCTCTTCTGCTTAGGCATTGAGGATTGACCCGCTAACCTATGTGATTCCTATAGGTTCGAGCGGGTACTGACAGTTAGGGAATCAACTGAAGATTGATGCCATATACAGAAGATTTAGGGCATCAATATTATATCATCATTGGGTAGAAGAGGGCCACCAGAGCCAAAGGCCACGTGCATGCATGACATCTGAGCATTATTTAATGATGCATGCACCCGATTGAGTCTCCATGCGAATGCATGCAAGTCAATTGCAAATTAGAAGTTAAAGTGACCTAATTAGGTCAAAAGTTAGGTTATTTGCAGTTGAAAGTTATAAAAGAAAGATAAAGTGAATGGAGAAGACACTTATGATTATTATTGATTTGGAGCTTTTTGATTTGCAGCACAGAGTGCGGCCATGGCAGTTGGGGTTGAAGACGGTGTCTTCAGCTAACAAGGTTTCGGTAGTGAAATATCTGCCCAGAGAACGATATGGGAATCTCCTCCAGAATAGTGCCCTCACCAAAATGTCCCCTACAAATCAACCCGTCCCCCTGCAAAAATTGTTACGGAAAAGTATAGATCGTCAAGAATGCCAAAGAGAAAAGATTTTCCATTCTCACAAGAGCATTCAACAAAGCTTCCAAGTTTTCTCAAGAATATTTTTATTATTGCCGAAAATCCAAGAGCCAAAAGTCCTATTTAGAATGAGAGAGAGTCTCAATATATAGATCTCTCAAATATGAAGTCCCTAGCTCCAAAAGTATTAATGACTAGGATCGAAAGATAAAACATAAAGATCAACGACTAAGATGAGTAGGATACAATACACATGGATCACTCAAAATAAGA
Organism: Pseudotsuga menziesii; assembly: GCA_001517045.1. Taxonomy (NCBI): domain Eukaryota; kingdom Viridiplantae; phylum Streptophyta; class Pinopsida; order Pinales; family Pinaceae; genus Pseudotsuga; species Pseudotsuga menziesii. The sequence continues at coordinate 398,580 of LPNX010685683.1, read as the reverse complement.
GGGGCATACTCTAATGACGTTCTAGGGGGGGTGGGGGGGGGGCGTAATGACAGAACATATTAAGTGACTCAATATAATTCCTTGGTGGGGCTAGGAGATGTAAGATGTCCTTCACTAGCACGATCCCAAGGTACAATCATAATCAATAAACATAAAGTGTCAAAAGACACTAGGACTTGTACCCCAAATAACATAAGATGATGCCCTAAGTGGTGAAGACTAGGACATGTGGACCCCACAAAGGGTTAAAACCATGCCAAACGGTGTAGGATGCATCAATAACATATCTCGGATCAACTTCATGCCATTTCTTTGCTCCACTAAGCCAAATCGATTTCCTTGCTAGCCATTCTTTAATTTTTTATATGCCTGAAACATCATCTCGGAAAATAAAAAATGTCTGTAACTCTTTGGGCTAATATGAGTCCTAAAATAAACTCGGGAACATAGCAATATGGTAAAAACAAGTGGTCGCACCACTATGTCCTTTGATAGCGCCCTAGAAAAATGAAATATGTCTCTATAATAATAAAAATGCCATTTTTACATGGCATCCCGCAACTGGATGATGGACTGACAATAATGGCCACTACCTATGCCCGAAACTGAAAACCAAGTTTACCAGTGGACTTAGAATGTCTAAATCAACTAGGAATGAGTACTCATACTCCATATGTCCATCAAAGGATACATCAAAAGGTCTATCCATGCCTAGATAATAATAATGATAATAATAATAATAATAATAATAAGGCCTATAAATGCTGATAATCATAAAAATAATGCAAGCCATCACAAGAAACCACCATCTGTAGAATGAAGCCATCTAATGAACACTGATAGGCCATGAATAAACAATATCAAACACTGTTGGCCAAACTCATCCTAGAACCTGCTGCTGACATGGTCAAACTAAGTTGGCCAGGTAAAAAATGATCAAAATAATGACCCAACTGAAAATCTCTAATGCTGCAAGGTACACGTGGATAAAGCATGTTTCCTTATCTATGTGAATAGCAAGACTAAAGCATAAAGTGACTTTTAATTGGCGATCATAAGTAATAAACATCAATGATAAGTCCAAATCAAAGCAATCAGTTATTCCAAACAAGAGCCTCAAGTGTATACTCATTTATAGACTTGACTATTTTGCTAGTTATGGGTGAGAGTTGGATAAACAAGGTTAAGCCAAGGGTTGACTTGGCAATCTCAATATTGTGACATCTTGGATGAAGGAAAAAGGGAACCACACTACACATATGTTGGAATAGATGAACACTAGGGAATGGTGGTGTCTCACAGATGGGTGGAGTGATGAGAATGTTTCAACCTAGACTCTAGTTAAGGGTTATAACTTATTACAAAGAATGAGTGCTTATCTTTTGGCCACTGACTAGCTCCAAAAATGTTTATTTTATTTCATTTCATTTAGGCCTACTGTTTCAAAAACACAACTAATCGCAGCTTGCCTTGCATCATTTAGACATAGCCTTTATGAGTTCCTATGCATTTCACTTCCCAAAGAATAGCTTGCTTTGAAAACTAAAAGAGACATTTTCACATCCCAGAGTCGAGACACAAGTAAACATGGAGTCTATCATGCATAAAGGTCCTAGTGGGGAAAGACTTATCAATCTCACAGGTCCAAGTCATAATTTAAGGAGAGAAATCATGACGGAAGTAAACTGGATGTACGGAGAAAAGTGAAAGGTGATGCCAATTTAGCAAAGATATGGGTAAGTCTGCATAGGGTAGGCAATACAAGTGAGCATATACAATGGCCTTACACTCAGAACTATCTGACTATCCATAACACAAGCTTCAATAGCAACCAATACATAATATAATACCATCCACTATGCAAATATGTATACCTTCTCAGCCATATACCTGTTTCTGAAATCATTTGTAACTGTTCATAGGCAAAGGAAATACACTGGCAATCTTGTCTGCTCATATGTAAAATGAACCAAGGCTAGACCAAAATCATGTCAATAGGGTCATGAAGGATCAGTCATGACAAAGGTGAAACTGCTGCTGCTGGCTCTGGGAGTAATATATCACCAATGATCCATGTGTGGAAATATCATCCACCATGTAAAATAGACTGACTCATGCCTCTGACAAGCTGATCTGTATCATGGTAGCCCTGCTACTACGGATGTGACAACATGAACTTTTCAAATCTATTGTCATAATTAATTTCCAAGTCATGTACTGACCAAAACTTGCACTTTCATGCCATTATTAGATTCACCAAAAATTTGCAATTTTACACTCATTGATTTTGAGTGCCCATGGCATTAATATTAATTACTGCTGGTTAGTCAAATATGCAAATCGATAGAGTAATAGAACATCACTTGCATACTAGCATATTTACATCATTTGCATAATCTGATTGCACCAGGAGTAGCGAGGTGGTCTACAGTCCAATATGGGGGAGATGTTGTGACATAACGTAAGGTAACATTATGTAACATTAAAAAATTAAAAAAGTAATTAAAAAAATTCATGTCATCCCATAAAATAAAAATTAAAACCAGCTTAAATCCATCTTAAACCTGGATTTATCAAGCACTGAGAGAAAATTTATTGAGGTGTACAAAATTTAAGATAAAAAAATTACACCTAACGAAATTGGATTGCTGTCGGTGCTTGATAGATCCAGGTTTAAGATTTATCTATGCTGGTTCAATACAATCCAGGGGTTGAAACTGGGTACATTACAATTACTTTGGTTGTTTCTGCGGTCTGCCCATATTAATTTCGAATTTTCAGTGATAAGCATTAGCAATGGCTTTTTGAAAATGCATGGTATACTCATTGCAATTTGCTAAACAATAAGAAGGCAAGCTTCATAGATTGGTGGAAGTAATGTTTTGCATTGACTGTCTAATTATTCTGCAAAAGTGTTCATATTCATTTCATTGTAGTACATTCTTTGTTGTTTATATTTGTTTCTTTTAGTTCATTATTAAAGAAAAAAATGTTGTTAAGTTTATGACCTGTGAAAGTTTTGTATACAGGCACTTAACAACTGGGGACTTGCATTGCAGGTATTATTTTAATCTGCCATCTAGATTGTTTTCTTTGGATTTGACTGTTCTAAGCATAGTTAATAGTTGAAATTGAGAACATGTCATCCTAAAATCTTTTGTTTTGCACATGCAAGCAGCAAGCATAAGTTATGGAGTTAATATTCTAAAATACTATGTTCTCATATGTTTAGGTTATTTCGAATAGAGTTCTACAAATCACTTTTTAAAACACATTCTTACTTGGGGAGTTTATGTAACACAATCATTTTTTTTGAGACTATATAGCCTTAATGCATTGAGCTCTTGTGTCTATCTGCTTTACCATTGATGATATATATTCTAATGCTTGCTTAAAGGACATAGATATATTTTGTGCCAAATACTCCCAGCCTCTAAAATACTCCGACAAACTCTCCATGAGCTGTCTAGAAATTGTATGTGCAGCTGGTTTTCTCTTTTTTCTTATAGACTACTATAGTAACATAGTTAGCCACTTGCTTCCTATGCTCTTCACTGAAACCTGTCTATTGCCATAGTTACACTTTTCCAACTAAAGACCACAATTCTGTTAGATATAACAGTCATAAATAATTAAGTCTTAATTATTAATGTCATAATAAAGTGATGTAATTTTGAGTTAATTAATGTAGTCATTTAAATCTCAGATATTCAGGAGTTACATAACTTCTTTCCCCTCTCTTGTTTTATATAATGAGACAATGCATGAATGAATAGTGAACCAATCTATTTACTACGAGATCCATGCTGCCACGGGAAGTTTCATTGTCTTTTCAGGGACCTGCTTATAGAGCTCTAGACTTTGACTAGATTCTTCAGATACCCCAATCAGAGATGTCTAGCCTTATACTTGCGGAGGCCCTCTGGCTTCGCTTCTTTACCCTCCAGTGATATTCTCAGTAAGGACTAGGCTCCACTCAGAGTATCACTTACTTCTTTCTGGTGCTTCCTTCCTCTAGGGGCACCAAGAGACAGACAGATGGTGGCACAGACCTTGACTACTCAATTAGGAAAAGCCAGTCCACCTCTACCTCTGCCCAACACTAGCGTCGAGGACAGTCTCAGTCCCATCCTGGCAGTCAGATGACTTCATCCGGGATGAGCATCAAGCACACTCCTCTAGGCAGAGGCACACTAGCCATTGTAGTTCCTCTTCTAGTCCTCCAGACAGAGTACTCTTTTGAGTTTCATTTGGTTGGCCTCAGACGGTAGGAGAGATACTCCCAATGCTGCTAGTGTTTCAAGTGCTTCCAGTGGCCCATGGTAGTGTTAGCTCACCATTTTTGCATCACAGCTGTGGGACCCACTCCTTTTATGCATTTTCCTTTCTTGGATCAGCTCTCTTTATATGTCTCCATGTATCTTTTTATCTGAGATCGCCTCGCAATATATATAACTAGGGTTTGGTTTGAGTTCTGCATTGAGCTTTTTATAGGAGCTACTTTAACGCTCCCAATTTGTATTGTTATCATATTATCGCACAGTTCTTTGACCTACTTTTGTAGTCATTTGTTGGACATTAATAAACTTATCTTATCTTATCTTATTTTATTCTTATGTGCATTCCTGTCTATGCTCTTGTGTGGATAAATACTGGCATGGTATCAGAGCCACCTTCAGTAGCACCGTTTTGTTTGCTGGTGTCTCCTTGGTCAGCCATTTCAGTTCTGCCAGTAACTGGATCTACCTTACGTTGCTGGGAGGTATAGGATTGTCCTTTGAAAGTTTGAAGTAGAGCTAATGGCTTTTGGTACTGAACTCAATGCAGATTCCCTGCTCTCTTCATTCTGTCAAAGACTTTTTTTTTTCATTTCTTTGATTGGACATTCTGGATCACTGCAGCGAAAGCCTATGGATTGTAAGATGAGATGAGTTCTTCGATTGGACATTCTGGATCACTGCAGGGAAAGCCTATGGATTGTAAGATGAGATGAGTTGAAACCAGGCCCAAAGGATTATGCGTTTTGAAGTATCCCTCACAACCTGCACTCTGCAATTTCTTGGGATTCCATTTGTGCATACACAAATTTGGAAAGGATGGATATGCCTATTGTGATAGGATAGCTAGGGAAGGACTTCTGTTTCTTCTGAAGTAATACTACATTGACACCATTGAAGGCTAAATGATCGGTAATTTCCCTTCAACCAAATTTGTTAGGAAGCAGATGTGGAGCTTTTGTAGTCTAAAATATTCTGAATCCTAATGTTATCGAGATTCTGCTTGACATACCAATTTCCAATGGGTTCTATGAATTTTAAAGCTTCCTTAGAAAATCTGAGGCAAGGCTTCTCGATCTATGTTGTGTGGGAGTGCCCCCCACCCCCTCGCTCCCGTTCCTAAAGCTCGCTCCCAAAACACTCCCTGTTTTGGGAGCACACTCCCAACGCGCTCCCGACACACTCCCTTCCTTTCTTATACTAAAAGCTCCTATACTAGGTCAATCATTTGATGACAATGTTATGGTACCTCCCTTCTTGGCCAAGTTCCTATAAAAGTTTTTATGGTTGATCATTTGATGATAATGCTATAAGTTATAACTACTAGATGATTGATGTTATATGGTTTAATCCATGTATTCTACAGCTTATTCAACATCCTACATGCTTTTTAGATATAAATCCATCCAAATATATTAAAATTTATACTAGACAAAAAACGCTCCCAAAATGGGAGCTTTTCAAAATTTCGCTTTTCGCTTTGCGCTCGGTCCCTGCTCCTCGCTCCTGCTCTCCGCTTCCAACAATATACTTCTCAATTATTATTTCATAGAGCATAGCTAGGAGCTGGTCATACAGAAAATGGTATTAGGGTTCATATTCTGTCTTCCAGAGATCTTGCCAATACACATGGATGGAAGAATAGGTAGTGTTCCTGATCCAACTAGCACTTGAGATCCAAAGTCCAAGATCGGTTCTAGCCAGTGTTGAAAAACTCTCCGAAAAATCGCCGACTTTTTAAAAAGTAGTGATTTTTTCCCTAAGATGAAAAATTGGCTGGAAAAAATCGTGGCTTTTTAACTTTTCAAAAAGTTGCGACTTTTTCCAAAAAATCGCGTGACTTTTTCGAAAAAGTTGCAATGGCTAAAATGGAAAGTCCATGCTTTTTTGAAAAAGTCCCGACTTTTCCCGACTTTTTCCAAAAAGTCTCTATTTTTGCTAAAATGGCTAAAATGGCTAGTTTTCCAAAAGGTGTTTGTTGTATACTAACACCTTTCCTCTACTGTATAAATATTTCAAAACTTTGTTGTTGCGCCGAGAGGGGTTCTACAACCCAGTACGGGGCAGATCTTGTAACGTGATGTAACGTTAGTAACGTTTGTAACATGTCGGCAAAACATAATAGTGATAGTGAATATTATGGGAGAGAAGAACCAAAACTAAAATTTTACTCTCCAAATTGAAATTGTATTTCTGATTGAGAAGTTGTTTTAGCCCAAAATTGTATTCTGTGTGACTGGAAACAATTCGATTTTATCATCATCAACCAAAGTGATTTTATTTTTGAGTTTAATTCAGTTTACCCTAAACGAATTTGTTCTCTTAATCTTCAAATCGCAGCAGTGTTTAATGGGTTAGTATTGCTTTGTGAAATTCGTATATTGCCGTAGCTGTCATCTCTGAGACCATAAAGACTGTAATCATTAGCCCGATTTCACCAAAAACGAGTTTATCTTCAACAGTGAAATCATTTAGCTTTAACAGTTTTCATTTGTGCATGAAAATTATTTGATTCACCCTCAATACCCAAAACCACAAGTCATACATATCATTGGTGTTCCCCTTTTCGGAGACTTGCAAATCGTTTTGGTGTTATCTTAAGCATAACAACCAACTTTCCTCTCCAAAACTGATATCACATTTCTGGTAAGAGGTCGTTTCAGCCCTTAAATTTCATTGTATACGGAAATGGATAGATCTTCATCACCTTTTAAAATCCTAAAAGGATTTGTTAATTTTTATTTTTTTAAGAAATGAAACTTTTTATTTTTTCATTGAAACAAAAATTAATAAAAACCTTGGTGTTTTTTTTTCAGTTTTAAATACCAGAAACAAATGTTGGAATATGTAGTTGAATTGTACTTGGTTTAATAAAAAAATCCAAAACGTGCTCATGGTGTTCTCATGCCAATCCAAAACCTTTTTACTGTAAAATAAAAACTTGAACACTAAAATCGCATATGCTCAACACTTAGAAAATAGTTTTTAAGTTTTATTTTTTTTAATTTTTAATTTTTTGGGAAAGAATGGTCGTGTTTTTAAATATTTTTTTAACATATTAAAATTTAATTTTAAATTTAAACTAAAATATAATTTTAAATTTATAATAAATTTATATTTTAATTTAAATTAAATATAATTTAAGTTTTATGTTTATATAACTAAACAGATTATTCAATTTATATATAACTTATTTACTATATATAATAATAAGTACCTGTGGTATAGTGGTAAGGCTGTTGGGATAATGTGTGGTCCAAGGTTCAATTCTCATCGATTTGATCCCTCTCGGCGCTTGATTGAGCCTAGGATTTGGATCTACGCTGGTATTTGAAGATCAAACCATGCAAGAATAATCTATACAAAATAAGGGTGTTGGGATAATGTGTGGTCCAAGGTTCAATTCTCATCGATTTGATCCCACTCGGCGCTTGATAGAGCCTAGGATTTGGATCTAGCTGGTATTTGAAGATCAAAGCATGCAAGGATAATCTATACAAAATATGTATCCGTTTATCAAAGATCACAATGGTAATTGAATTACTTTTTTCACTATTAGGGAATTTTTTGAGCAAACATATTTTGAGTAATCATCATAGCACATCGTAGGAAACAGAGAG
>LPNX010685683.1:370629-390350 GCA_001517045.1 Pseudotsuga menziesii | reverse complement strand
ACATGATGATGATATATATCAATGCTTTCTTCATATTTATGTTCCAATGTGTTTATCTGATGTTATTGTTGCTTTAAATGTTTAAAATTCTGAAAAAAATGAATGTATTATGTATTTTTTAATGTTTGCCGACTTTTGCCAAATTTTCCCGATTTTTTCGCCGATGTTGCCGAGAAGTTATATTCGGGACCCTTGTCGACTTTTTGCCGATGCCGACTTTTTCAACATTGGTTCTAGCTAGTGGGAAACTCAAGAGGGATACCGATGTCACCACACAACCCTCTTTTCACTTTAAACCGACTCTCCTCCAGTACAAGGATGGTGTCTGTAGAATAGGATTACTTAGACAATACACAAATAGGGCTCAAGGTGATGTTAAGATTTGTCTTAGTGAAACATATTTTTTATGGGTTTATAAGATTGATTATAAAGGTAGTTGATGGGGCAAGACTTGCCCAAAAGGGCAATGGAGTCGTTAAGCAACAAAGTGGCTTGTTAGTGGGTGTTAAATGGATCTAGTTATTGCTGTCGCAAACATGTACAAAGCTAAAGATGGGCAGATTTATATGGCTGGAATATAGATGAAAGGCCCCTTCCAAATGTAACTTCTTACATGCAAATCAGTAAGATGTGATCTTATTACTAGCTAAAATTCAACAGACAACCTTTCACTGAATGTAATAACATAGAGCCATCAACTAGGAAGCAAAAACAACAAGACTTGGTATCTTATCCTCAAGAAACCTTTTCCAACACTACGAAACTCAACACTCTTTCACCCACCAAGACCTTGACCATATCCTCATTATTTGCTTCAAAATTTTGACATCGAACCTGTACCTGCCTGAAAAAGCAATATTTCCTGGAAAGAAACAAAAAAAAAACAGAAAACAGTAAGCAGTCTCACTGGACTCGCTTATTTACAAGAAGCTTGAAGGCATGGGTATCAATGTCACGCGTGCCCCCTGATCTAGGTTTACTTAAAAAAGCAACTGCTAAAAATAACAGTCTCGTATTTTGTTGGTTCTGGTAAGGACTCTGATCAATATGTATGCTTGGATCAATGATTAATGTAATCAGCCTGATGGAATCTCGCTAGATCTTAACCCTCCAGTAGTTCAAACACAACTTCTAGACTCGAGTTAACACCATTGTAATGACATCGTTGTATCCAGCAGCCCCATTGACCTACTTTAGTGGTCATTTGTTGGACATTAATAAATAATCTTATGTTATCTTAGATTCTTATCTATCTATGCATATTTGAGCCCCACCAAGAAGAAAAACTCATTTCTTAGTGTTTTGTGTTCAGGAATCAGGAGTTTTCCTCTACTTATTCTATGAATGACATTTATCAGGCTTGTACATATTTTCATGACTCATAGCTGCTGTGCAATAGTTGTTATGTATGATTGAAGAGTCACATTTACATTTTGTTGTTGCACCAAGAGTAGCGAGGTGCTCTACAACCTAGTTTGGGGGCGCTGTTGTTTAAAAATTAGTTCAAAAAGTTCATGTCGACTCAAAATAAAAAATTACAACTAAATGAAATAAACATAAAAATAAAATAAAATTTTAAAACCAAATAAAAGTTTATTAAAAAATCTGTGTTAGCTTATAAAGTAAAAAAATAAAAAACAACCCTGATTTATCAAGCACTGAGAGGGATTATACAGGTAAAAGGTTTAAGATTAAAAAAATTACATCTCAAGAATGTTAAAAATTTGTGCTTTGGAAGTTGTTCCCCTAGGTGATTTTGCCTAAGTCACTAGGAAAGGGGGATATAAGTGACCCTTTCATTAAATGACTATAAACATTTAATTACACTTTAGAGATTAAGTGTCTTTTGGATAAATTTAAGTGAGGTGAGTGAAATTGATTTTTGATGAGAATTAAATGTGCATTTATTCTCATCCATCCATCTAAGTCAATGTGGGCCCTTGGATTAGATGTCTTTTCACTTACCCCAAGCAACCAAACAAAAAGGGAATGGAGGACATTTCATTCAATTTGCCTAAATGAGTTTTTGAGAGAGAAGTCGACTTTTGGAGAAGAAGAGCAGCAGGACGCAACAACAGAAGGAAAGGTTGGGCACACGTTTTGAGGCAGCCATCTTTAGGATTTAATGAGCACAAATTCCAAGGAGAAAGTTACATCATAAATTTCTTGACAGGGACCACACTGGACACTTCTACGATAAAAATCGTTTCTTACCGAAATAACTACTGCAAATAAATAACGCAGATGCTCCATGAATGGATAAAATAATCGAATATATATTTTTGATAAAAATATTGATGATTTACAATTACATTGGCAGAGCTTATATAACCCTTATCGTGCCTTTTCAAATGAAAGGGTACATCTCTTTATTTTGTTCTAATTAATTTAATCATTATATATATATATCATTATGTTATATATTTTTGCGCCGAGAGGCGCTCTACAGCCCAGTATGAGGGAGATCTTGTAACGTTATGTTGTAACGTTTGGTGATATTAAGTCAGCCAAAAAAACAATCTAATATGAGGGAGATCTTGTAACGTTTGTTACTAACAAAATAAAAAAAAAATGTAATTATCCGCCAAAATAAATGTCGGCCACAAAAACAACCTAATATGGGGGAGATGTTGTAATGTTCCTACCTAAAAAAACAATAAAAAATAAAAAATTGAATTATCTGCAAAAAAATGTTGGCCTTGCACATGGTTTTAAAACCGTGTGCAAGGCCTCCTAAACAACCCATGGTTTTATCGTACATGGTTTAGGAGGGCCTTGCAAATGGTTTTAAAACCATGTGCAAGGCCTCCTAAACAACCCATAGTTTTATTGTACAATGTTTAGGAGGAACTTGCAAATGGTTTTAAAACCATGTGCAAGGACTCCTAAACAACCCATGGTTTTTGCGAGGGCCTTGCACATGGTTTTAAAATCATGTATGGGGGAGATGTTGTAATGTTCGTTCCTAACAAAATAAAAAATAAAAAAATATTATATGTCGGCCATAAATAATATTAAATATTAATAATAAAAATATTATATGTCGACCTTAAATAAAAAGATGTGTCTTTTGGTTTGAATCAAATCAATGGCTATATATAGGACACACCAAAGCTGATAGCTCTTTGAGTGCAATACTTAAGAAGAGGTTTGCACCTCGAGAGATCTGATCCCTCTCGACGCTTGATAGAGCCTAGGATTTGGATCTATTCTAGTTATATAACATTGCCTTCCCCTGAAGGGGAGCTTTGTTCTCAAAGATTAGTGAAGACAAGGCTTACGTCTGATTTCTTGTTTGTAATGACATCTTCTCGATCTTTGTGTTAGGAGCCGTGACAATCGATGAAACGAACCGATATGAGTTATGAATTCCCCAAAAAAATTGTCGCATCGTTTGTGAAGTTGTCCATCCGAGATCTATCTTCATTGGGGTTGTTTGTTGATTGCTTTGTTGGATGGAATTTCTTGTTTTCTGCTTAGCTTGTTCATTTTGTGTTCTTTCTCTTCTTAAATCATAACTCCTTCGTTTATGTTCATTTTGACCCTGTCGTTGGTCAAAATTATTTTTATAGTTTGGGTGTCGATAAGGAGTTTTTGTTGTTTTTTTTTCTACTGGAGTGGCTTCTTGTTTCTTAACTTGAATTTGTTTCCCTGAGAGTTTAAAAGATTCCTTTTGGATTTGCTCTAATTTGTTTAGAGATCTGATCCCTCTCAACGCTTGATAGAGCCTAGGATTTGGATCTATGCTAGTTATATAACATTGCCATCCCCTCAAGGGGAGCTTTGTTCTCAAAGCTTAGTGAAGACAAGCCTTACGTCTGATTTCTTGTTTGTAATGACATCTTCTCGATCTTTGGGTTAGTAACCGCGACACTCAATGAAACGAACCGATATGAGTTATGAATTCCCCAAAAAAATTGTCGCATCGTTTGTGAAGTTGTCCATCCGAGATCTATCTTCATTGGGGTTGTTTGTTGATTGCTTTGTTGGATGGAATTTCTTGTTTTCTGCTTAGCTTGTTCATTTCATGTTCTTTCTCTTCTTAAATCATAACTCCTTCGTTTATGTTCATTTTGACCCTGTCGTTGGTCAAAATTATTTTTATAGTTTGGGTGTCGATAAGGATTTTTTGTTGTTTTTTTTCTACTGGAGTAGCTTCTTGTTTCTTAACTTGAATTTGTTTCCTTGAGAGTTCAAAAGATTCCTTTTGGATTTGCTCTAATTTGTTCTCTAATAGAGTGTTATTACTTTGAATCTTTTCGAACCTTTCTACTTGAGACATTTTGTCCTCTTTTAACTCTTTGATTTGTTGTTCTAGTTCTTGATTAAGATTTCTCAGGCGATGATTTTCTTCTTGCTTCTCTAGAATTTTTCCTTCGAAGTCTTCATTAGAGTGTTTTGCCTTTCGACTATTTTTCAACTTCTTTGATCCTTGTAACTAATGTTTTGTTATGGTTTCTTAGTCGAAATACTTCTTCAGTCTTGCATGTTAATGTATTATTGCATTTTGTAAGTTCCAACTTGTGTGTATTTCTAATGTCGTCGTATTTCTGTTGGATTTCTTTCATCTGTTGTTGATGTCGACATATCTTAGATTTTTGACTTTCCAACTTTCTCTAGACTTTCGCAATTTCTTCATCCTAGTCATTTAGGAGCACGTTCAAACGCGTCAGTTGTTCCTTTGCCTTACTGTCGTCAACTTCCTTCTTGATACCTTGGTTTTGTGATTTTTGATTGAGATGCTTTAATTCCTCAATCTGTGTGAACAAATCTTCCATTTGTTTTTCTTGGTATGGATATCTCGTCTTTAAATTCCTTTTGAAGATTCTGTAAGTCGAATTATCGTTTGTAATGTTTTATTTTCATTTTGACAACGTACTAATTCATCTTCTAATTTTTTTATCTGAATATATGAACCATAATACATGGTTACGGATGGACTTGTATTCTTATGAAAAAGGTTAGATTTTCCTTTGATTATGCTTATTCGTTGACAATTTGGTCTTTTGGATTTTTTTTATGATAGTTGGTGTTCCTTTGACTTGACTTATTTGGCAATAAATAAACTTTGACTTCTTGACGATAGCTTGATCTTCCTTGGTTTGACTTCTTCTTTGAGTTGGTCTTCTTTCCCTTTGACGATGAGTAGACACGAAATGTGTAATAACCTTAATGTAGTTCCTTTTGAAAGGAATTCTTCTTTTGACTTTGACTTCTTTTTTCCAAATAGTTATTATTAAAAATAATAATAACTATAACTATAATTATTATTATTAAATATTAAATTTTACAAAAAAGTTTAGGGAAGGAGTCAAATTATGGTCATAAAATATATTAATAATAATGATATGAATTATTGTAGAATTTTCAGCATTCTCCCAACCCGGTTTCAAACTCCGTTTTAAACATTGTTTAATGCCCAACCCAATTTAACATTCTGCTGCAAATTAGATTATTTCTCATAAACAATATAAGACTGAAACACAAGAAGAATTTTTACAAATTTTATGAGCAGCAATTAAAAACACATTCACACATAAATATTCAGACAAAGGAATTTTGGTCCAATGACCCAGGAAAAACCCCAACTTCCGGGGAAAACTGCGAGAGAGAAATTCTTTATTTATCTTTCAAAAATATAGCAATAGAGAAAAATATCAGTCACAACTTATCTCAACCAGATGATAAAAATCAACGTTGAAATTCGTGCCAAATTCATAAAATTCAAACTTAGAAAATTTTTGTTTGCACCCTCCTCGATTTTCGTGCTGCTACAGGACTGTACGACTGCTGTACGACCTCTATTGTATGGTTCTGCCTTGAAATTCGTGCCGACTGTATTGAAGAAAATTTTCCTTGATTTTCATGCCCAACTTAGCTGCCTCAATTTTCGTGTCCTGTACAGATTGAATCCATACTGTACAGACAGTGCAGTACGACTGCAATAAATGCTCACTGCTGCCTCATTTTTTGTGCCCTTCCTGCTGTACCTTCACCTCGATTTTTGTGCCAAAGAAAAATGCTACAGTTGCGTTTTTCTCTCCTTCTCTGAAATTCGGCTCTCTCTCTCTCAAAATGCAAAAGTGCCCTCTTCACTTGGAGAATTTGCCTTTTAGGTAAAAATTTGTACTTTGGAAGTTGTTCCTCCTCTGGGTGATTTTTCCTAAGTCACTAGGAAAGGGGGATAGAAGTGACCCTTTCATTAAATGACTTGTGATAAGCATTTAATTACACTTTAGAGATTAAGTGTCTTTTGGATAAATTTAAGTGAGGTGAGTGAAATTAATTTTTGATGAGAATTAAATGTGCATTTATTCTCATCCATCCATCTAAGTCAGTGTGGGCCCTTGGATTAGAGGTCTTTGCACTTAACCCAAGCAACCAAACAAAAAGGCAATGGAAGACATTTCATTCAATTTGCTTGAATGAGTTTTTTGAGAGAGAAGTCGAGTTTTGGAGAAGAAGAGCAGCAGGACGCAGCAGCAGAAGGAAAGGTTGGGCACACGTTTTGAGGCAGCCATCTTCAACATTTAAGGAGCACAAATTCCAAGGATAAAGTTACATCATAAATTTCTTGACAGGGACCACACTCGACACTTATACGATAGAAATCGTTTCTTACCAGAATAACTAGTGCAAATAATGCAGATGTTCCATGAATGGATAAAATAATCGAATATATATTTTTGATAAAAATATATGATGATTTACAATTACATTGGCAGAGCTTGTATAACCCTTATTGTGCCTTTTCAAATGAAAGGGTACATCTCTTTATTTTGTTCTAATTAATTTAATCATTATATATATATATATCATTATGTTATATATTTTTATATAACATTGCCTTCCCCTTAAGGGAAGCTTTGTTCTCAAAGCTTAGTGAAGACAAGCCTTACGTCTGATTTCTTGTTTGTAATGACATCTTCTCGATCTTTGTGCTCGTAATTGTGATACTCGATGAAACGAAACGATATGAGTTACGAATTTCCAAAAAAAATTGTTGCATCATTTGTGAAGTTGTCCATCCGAGATCTATCTTCATTGGAGCTGTTTGTTGATCGCTTTGTTGGATGGAATTTCTTGTTTTCTGCTTAGCTTGTTCATTTTGTGTTTTTTCTTTTCTTAAATCACAACTCCTTCGTTTATGTTCATTTTGACCCTGTCGTTGGTCAAAATTATTTTTATAGTTTGGGTGTCGATGAGGAGTTTTTGTTGTTTTTTTTTCTACTAGAGTGGCTTCTTGTTCCTTAACTTGAATTTGTTTTCCTGAGAGCTTAAAAGCTTCCTTCTGGATTTGTTCTAATTTGTTCTTTAATAGAGTGTTATTAGTCTGAATCTTTCGAACCTTTCTACTTGCGACATTTTGTCCTCTTTTAACTCTTTGATTTGCTGTTCTGGTTCTTGATTAAGATTTCTCAGGCTATGATTTTCTTCTTGCTTCTCTAGAATTTTTCCTTCGAAGTCTTCATTAGAGTGTTTTTCCTTTCAACTATTTTTCAACTTCTTTGATCCTTATAACTAATGTTTTGTTATGGTTTCTTAGTCAAAATACTTCTTCAGTCTTGCTTGTTAATGTATTATTGTAACTATTGTTTTGTTATGGTTTCTTAGTCAAAATACTTCTTCAGCCTTGCTTGTTAATGTATTATTGCATTTTGTAAGTTCCAACTTGTGTGCCTTTCTAATGTCGTCGTATTTTTGTTGGATTTCTTTCATCTGTTGTTGATGTCGACATATCTCAGATTTTTGACTTTCCAACTTTCTCTGGACTTTTGCAATTTCTTAATCCTAGTCATCCAGGAGCGTGTTCAAACCCGTCAGTTCTTTTGTCTTACTGTCGTCAACTTCCTTCTTGATACCTTGGTTTTGTGATTTTTGATTGAGATGCTTTAATTCCTCAATCTATGTGAACAAATCTTCCATTTGTTTTTCTTGGTCCAAATATCTAGTCTTTGAACTCCTTTTGAAGATTCTGTAAGTCGAATTATCGCTTGTAATGTTTTATTTTCATTTTGACAGCGCACTAATTCATCTTCTAATTTTTTTATTTGAATATATGAACCATAATACATGGGTACGACTGGACTTGTATTCCTATGAAAAAGGTTAGATTTTCCTTTGATTATGCTTATTCGTCGACAATTTGGTCTTTTGGATTTTTTTATGATAGATGGTATTCCTTTGACTTGACTTATTTGGCGATAAATAAACTTTGACTTCTTGACGATAGCTTGGTCTTCCTTGGTTTGACTTCTTCTTTGAGTTGGTCTTCTTTCCCTTTGACGATGAGTAGACACGAAATGTGTAATAACCTTAATGTAGTTCCTTTTGAAAGGAATTCTTCTTTTGACTTTGACTTCTTTTTTCCAAATAGTTATTATTAAAAATAATAATAACTATAACTATAATTATTATTATTAAATATTAATTTTTACCAAAAAGTTTAGGGAAGGAGTTAAATTATGGTCATAAAATATATTAATAATAATAATATGAATTATTGTAGAATTTTCAGCAATCTCCCAACCCAGTTTCAAACTCCGTTTTAAACATTGTTTAATATGCCCAACCCAATTTAACATTTTGCTGCAAATTAGATTATTTCTCATTAAAAATATAGGATTGAACACAAGAAGAATTTCGACAACTTTTATGAGCATCAATTAGAACACATTCACACATAAATATTTAGATTAGGAATTTTGGTCCAATGATCCATGAAAAACCCCAACTTCCGGGGAAAACTATGAGAGAGATTCTTTATTTATCTTTCAAAAATACAACAATAGAAAAAGATATCAATCACAACTTATCTCAACCAGATGATAAAAATCAGCCTCGAAATTTGTGCCAAACTCAGAAAATTTCTTTCTACACCCTCCCCAATTTCTGTGTCGCTATAGGACTGTACGACCTGCACTGTATGGTTCTGCCTCGAAATTCGTGCCGGTTGTAGTGAAGAAATTTTGCCTCGATTTTTGTGCCTAACTTAGTTGGCTCTCGTGCCCTGTACAGACTGAATCCATACTATACGGACAATATGGTACGACTACAACAAATGCTCATTGTTGCCTCGATTTTCGTGCCAAAGAAAAATGCTCCAGCTGCGTTTTTCTCTCCTTCTCAAAAATTCGGCTCTCTCTCTTCACTTGGAAAATTTGTCTTTTAGGTAAAAATGGTGAGGGTGAGTGAAATGTCATCTAATCTAAGGGCCCAGATTAGATTAGATGAGTGCTTGTGATAAAATCACTTTTCTCAACAAATTAAAAATTAATTCACTCACTTTCTAAATTTTTACTTAAAGTACACTTTAATCTCTAAAGTGCGTTTAATGCTCATCTCAAGTCATTAATATAAAGTCCTAGTGACAAAACCCCTTTTTCTAGTGACTTAGGCAAAAGTCACCTAGGGGAACAACTCCCAAGGTATAAAAAATTCAACAAATATTATTATTTATAAGGTTTGAATAAAAAATTAATAAAAACAATATTATATAATATTATAATAATATTTTTTTTATTAAATTTTTTATGGCTGTGTAGGGTTACGTGGTTGGTGGAGGACGCTTAGGAGAGGGTCGCGATGGATTGTGGCTAATGGGTAAAGGAGCAGGCCAAGGAGGGAGGGACGTAGAATGGAGAGAGGAAGAAGAGGGGTGTAGGAATGATGGACGAGATGGAGTGAGTGGTGTATGCAGCTGTGTAGGGCATGGGAGAGGGCACCAAGAAGGGTGCACGGGAGCTATGTGAGGAGAGCAGGCTTGGGATGAGCGCGTGGGTTATGGAGTGGTTTGACGCATAGGTGGTAGGATACTGGCGATCGTGGAAGATGGAAGAGGCTTAGGAGATGGGAAAGGAAGTGATGGAGAGAGTGCGTGAAGTCGAGGTTAGCCTAGAGATGAGGTGTGTGGGGAAGTATGAAGAGCCGAGGAAGAAGAGGAACATGGAGAGGAGCAAGCGAGGAGTTGTGGAAGGAGGCTGCAGGCATAGTGCAGGCTGCGCTGGGGGTGGTGGGAAGAGAGGAGCGCCTGGGTGGAGTGGAAGCAGCGAGAGATTGGAGAATGAGGGCTTGGGAGCTATGCGTAGGGGAGAGAGGGAGGAAAGCGGAGGATGAATGCGAAAGGGTTTGGAGAGTAGCGAAGGGAAAGGTGATAGCATAGGAGAAAAAGCTGGTATTTCCTTCTCGATTTCTGTGGACTGTCTTCCCTTGATTTTGCTTCAGTTCTTTTCTTCTTCAATCAGTTTCTAGATTGTAAAGGCCAAAGGCTTGAAGCCTCGGTCAAAGACGAACAATGTAGAGAATGTTTACTAGATTCCTAAAAGCTCCAATCAGAGGCCCAAGAAGGGGCTTTGATACCAATGGTACGATAAAAATCGTTTCTTATCGGAATGACCAGTGTAAATAATGCAGGTGCTCCATGAATGGATAAAATAATTGAATATATGTATTTGATAAAAATATATGATGATTTACAATTACATTGGCTGAGCTTATATAAATTTTATCGTGCCTTTTCAAATGAAAGGGTACATTTCTTTATTTTGTTCTAATTAATTTAATCATTATTAATTATAATATATATATGTTATATATTTTTATATAACAAACAAAAATTGAGGGACTGCACAGTAGCATTTATTGCTGAGTTCATCATCTTGTGTTTCATAATATGAAATTTTGGTGTAAAACAACTCATTTGCAGCACAAATAAACTGGGTTGTGCATTTAACTCTTCAAAACTTGACTTGAAACCGGACTGGGGTTGAACTCCAAAAACTTATATGGTATTAGAGCTTGAGGGTAGATTGTTGCATTGAAATTTTCAGACTGTCAGTAGTCTTCTTTAGTCAGTGAGCAACACCTTGTTGGATTTTGAATTTGCATTGAAATGGCCACTAGAATTAGGTTGGAGGATAGGCTTGATGGGGCAGGGAATTTTGTTCCATGGAAGGCTAGGATAATGCTTATATTGGAGGAAAATGAATTGTGGAGAGAAGTGGTACATAACACATCGACAAATCCTATTTAGGTTTTCACCTCCGCCAATGCACAAGCATTATCAGTCTTCAACAAAAAGGACATCAAGGCTAGAAGAATAATTCTTGATGCAGTTAAAGATCATTTAATTCCTCACATCTGAGGTAAAGACCGTGCATATAAGATGTGGGATGCTTTTAACCAGCTTGTACTAGAGTTCAAATGAAAACCAGAAAATGGTGTTGAGGGAAAAATTGAAGAATATTAAGATGGTCAAAGCAGAGTGAGTGACTTCTTACCTTACTAGGATATCTCAGGTGAGAGATGAGCTTGTAGTAGTTGGGGAGGTCATTTCTGGCACTAAGCTAGTGCATACAAATGTGAATGGGGTAGCCAAGCCTTGGGTTGTTTTTGTGGAGGCTATAATTGCCAAGGAGAATTTGCCTTCTTGGGACAGACTCTAGGATGATTTCGTGCAGGAGGAGACCTAGAGAGGTTTTGTTCAGGGTAACTCTTCCAACATTAGGGAGGATGAGGAAAATGTAGCTTTGACTGCAAAATGAAAGAAGTCCAAGAAGCGCCCCAAGTAGGGTTGGGCTAGAAAACAATAGCAGCAGGGTGGACAAAAGAAGGATTTGAGCAAAGTCAAGTGCTTTGCTTGTCAGGGGTTTGGACACTATGCCTTGTAGTGTCCAAACAAGAAGAAGCAACAGACAACAACTTCAATAGAGATTGAGGAGTACACAATCAGATTCGAGAGAGAGTTTTCTCTATGCGTTGGACTTGTTGAGAGAGAGAGAGAGAGAGAGCTTCCATCATCACCAACATTGATATAGAGTTTGAGACGGAGTATTCTTTCTTGACCGACCATTCTTTCATTGCATCCACCACCAGCACTTGGTATATTAACAGTGGAGCCTTGAGCCACATGATAGGTGCTTGGGAGTTGTCCTCTGAGCTTTCACAGGAAGGCATAGATGTGGAGGTTGTGTTGGGGGATGACATAGTTGTCAGAGCTGTTGGGCGTGGGACCCTTACATTTCAGAGGGAGTCCATGAGTCCCATGACTTTGAGGAATGTGTTGTTTGTCCCTGGGTTGAAAAAGAACTTGATATCAGTTTCCATGATTGAGGACAGAGGAATTGGGGTGTCTTTCCTGGATGGACATGTGCGTGTTTTCCATAAGACTATAGGACCATCTGCGTCTTATACCATTAGAGTCAGATGTGGGAAGCTGTGCAAGCTCTTATTTCAGCCCCAACATGCTTTGACACAACAACAACAGTGAGATTTGTGAGCTGTGGCATAAGAGGATGGCTCATCTGCATCATCCAGATCTGAGGATGTTGAGGGACATGGTTATAGGTATGCCAGAGTTCAGCACAGAGTGCAGTGATGTGTGCAGAGGGTGTGCTTTGGGAAAGTACATGCTTGATTTGATACATTCACATTTGTGTGGTCCCATGTCATCTGTTTCTCTGAGAGGTTTTCAGTATTATGTGACATTCATCGATAACTATTCCAGGAAGACTTGGATCTACTTCCGGAGGAGCAAGAAATCTAAGGAGCTCTTGCAGAGGTTCCAAGAGTTTAAAGCTTTTGTGGAGAACTAGATTGGCAGGAGAACTTAGGCACCTAGATCAGATAACGGGGGTGAGTATACCTCCAAGGAGTTTGATGAGTAATGCAGACTGGAGGTCATGCGAAGACAGTTGACAGTACCATACACTCCTGAGTAGAATGGAGTGGTAGAAAGGAAGAACTGAGCTATTGTGGGAGCAACGAGCGCCGTGTTATATGATTAGAGTATTCCTTTCTTTCTTTGGGCCGAGCCATGTAGCACAACTATATACCTTCAGAATAGTAGTCCCCATCGTGCCTTGGGGAGCAAGACTCCTGAGGAGATGTTCACAGGCAAGAAGCCCGAGGTTAATCATTTTCACATATTTGATTGCCTGAATTATTCACATGTCCCTTCTGAGAAGAGTACAAAGATTGAGCCCACTGCAGAGGCATTTTTGTGGGTTATGACGAGACTTTGAAGGTGTAATGAACAAAATAATAAAATATACATATGCATTAATAAATATTAATAATATTGATAAATTAATTAAATAATTAAATGAAAAGGTAAATGAAGAGGCACCTTATGAAAGGCGATGTCTCATCTCCAAGGAAACCCTTGAATGGGTAGTTATAGAAGCATCATTTCTCATATAAATCATCATTCATATTCATATTTATTCTTATATAATTATCCAACATGGAACTATCTTCTATTTGACTATTTAGTTGAGATCTATGTCACAGGGTTCGCCTGACTTCAAGGTTGAAGTTCGAAATTCGGCGAATCTTAACAAAAATTTGAAATTCGTTTAAATTCGTCGAACTTTATGGCGATTGAAGCAAATGGCTGAAGCAAATGGCGACTTCGTGATTCTATTCCTGTTGGAGACAGGCCAGTGGCCACTCCATTCTCGCTGGTGATGGACGGTTCCAGGGCCAGAGCGGGCGATGCGGGTAACACACTTCTTATTATTTAATAAATTGGCAAAACAAATTCCTGGACGGATGGATGGCGGTAGGGTTAGGAACACCACGTCGGGCTGCTCGATTCTCGTTGATTGCGGCCTTTCTGCGATTTCCCAAAACAATAGAAAAATTCTCGGGGCATCGATGGCTATAGAGTTAGGATCACCGACTTGCTACGAGCCACAAACGGTGGCCAATATGTTTTTAGATACGCTCCTCACTAATATTGTATTGTAATGTAAATTTTAATTTATTCTAAAGTATCATTTTAATTTTTGATGTGCGATCAAGTATTATTTTTTCTTTGGATTCATGTTTTATAAAATATAAGGGCTTTAAATATATTTATAAATTTTAAAATTTAATTTAGAATATAAATATATATATATATATATTTTGGTTTCATGTTTTGAAAAGTATATTTTATATAGAGGTTTTAAATATATTTATAAATTGTAAAATTTAATTTAGAATATATATTTATAGGCAAATTTAACGCCGAACCTC
Organism: Pseudotsuga menziesii; assembly: GCA_001517045.1. Lineage (NCBI taxonomy): Eukaryota > Viridiplantae > Streptophyta > Pinopsida > Pinales > Pinaceae > Pseudotsuga > Pseudotsuga menziesii. The sequence continues at coordinate 376,331 of LPNX010685683.1, read as the reverse complement.
ATCTCGAACCTCATAAAAAAATTCGAATTCCAAGCGAATTTCAAGGTCGCCGAACTCGAACTCGAACCCGAACCATGTGACATAGGTTGAGATAGCTTTCGAGAATATCCGGATACAGATATTACATTTGGTATTAAAGCGATTCGACCCTTGGCCATTATTTACACCTTGTGTAATTTGGTTTTTAACCAGTATCCTAGGGTTTCCCTAAAATTGTGGTCTTTAACCAAGAAGGAAAATAGAAGAGGTAAAACAATAAAAAGAAGGAAAAAAAACAGCACAAGGTTTATAAAACCACACGTGGTTTTATAAACAAGTCATGGAATAAAAAAAGTAAAAAGAAGAAGGAGAAGAAGTAGAAAAGGGACAAAAAAAACAGCCCATTGTATTATAGAGTGAAGGTTCAATCGTATTTTTTGATTGACAAAGTTTAGAGTTCTTTACAAGTATACTTAAGAAATATATTATAAGGGTGAGTCCCAAGCCTTAATATTTCTTTTTTATAAAAGTTAATCCCCAAGATTTGAACTTGGGTGGGGAGGGTAATGTTGAAATTTACCAATGAGTTGTTCCCCTAAGCAACTTTTGCCTAAGTCACTAGGAAAAGGGGTTTGAGTAACTTGGACTTTATATTAATGACTTGAGATGAGCATTAATTGCACTTTAGGGATAAAGTGCATTTTAAGTGAAATATTTAAAAAGTGAGTGAAATTAATTATTTTGTGGAGAAAAGTGATTTTAATCACAACCACTCATCTAGACTAATCTGAGCCCTAGGATTAGATGGCTTTTCATTCACCTTAATTTTTTCACCAAAAGGGAAAGTTTCCAAGTGAAGAGACACTTTTACATTTGAGAGAGAAGAGAGAGCCATTTCTGAGAAAAATGAGAAAAATAGCATCTGCAACAATTTTCTCTTGGTACACATTTCGAGGAGAGAGGGTACAATAAGAGGGCACAAAAATCGAGGCAAGGTACACCATTTATTGCTTGTCTGTACAGTATGGATTACGTACGGCAGTATAGATCCCGAGGAGGAAATACAAGACGGTTTTCGATGTAGATTTTTGGGCACGTTTTTCAAGATTTTTTTTTAAGGGCACGAATCCCGAGGCAGTTTACAGGGATGCATTTCGAGGTCTGTACAAACAGTCCGTACATTCTATGCATACAGTCCTTACAACGGCACAGAAAACATAAAAATTTATGAATTTGAATTTTTCTGTTTGGCACGGAAAACGAGGCAGAAAATTTCATCCGGTTGAGATAAGTTGGTATGAAATTATTTTCTGTCTATTGCTATAAATTTTCTAGATAATAAAAATTTCTCTCTCACAGGTTTTACCCGGAGGTTGGGGTTTTTCCTGGGTCATTGGACGAAAAATACTGTGTCTCAAATTTTTGGTTGAATGTGTTTTATTTGCTGTTAGTGAAAATGCAATAGAAACTTTTCTTGTGTTTCAGTCCTATATTTGTTTATGAGAAAAATTTAATTTGCAGCAATATAACAAATTGGGTTGGGCATTAAACAATGTGTTAAAATAGAGTTGGAAATTAGGTTGGGAAAGTGCAGAAAATTCTACATGGTATCAGAGCTTTGTTAAAAAGAGGGCAGATTTATACACAGTGACAAATTTCAGACTTCAGTGATTTCATTTGTTAGTGGGCAACACCTTGTTGAAACTTGAACTTTGCAGAGATAATGGCAACTAGACTTAGGATGGAGGATAGGCTTGATGGGGCTGGGAATTTTGTCCCATGGAAAGCTAGGATAGTGCTGATATTGGAGGAAAATGAGTTGTGGGATGAGGTGGTTCATAACACTACAACAATTCCTATTGTTGTACCTCCTTCCATCAATGCAGCAACACTTACCGCCTTCAACAAGAAGGACGTAAAAGCTAGAAGAATTATCCTAGATGTAGTTAAAGACCATGTGATTCCTCACATCTCGAGTAAGACCCGTGCATATCAGATGTGGGATGCTTTGACCAGTTTGTTTCAAAGCTCAAACGAGAATAGGAAGATGGTTTTGAGGGAGAAGTTGAAAAGTGTCAAGATGGCCAAAGGGGAGGTTGTGATATCTTACCTTACTAGGATCTCTCAGCTGAGAGATGAGCTTGCAGCAGTGGGGGAGGTTGTTCCTTATGCAGAGCTAGTGCGGACAGCCATGAATGGGGTTTCAAAGCCTTGGGCTATGTTTGTGTAGGCTTTAGTGGCTAGGGAGAACTTACCTACATGTGACAAGATATGTGGAGCAACCAAATCCGGTCGTCCGTTAGTCGAATCCGACTATCATTGTATAATGAAATATGAATCGTAAATAATATATTAGATGATGAATAAAATGTACAATAAGCTCGCCTTTTATAGGCTTGAGCGTGAAGGGTTACACCCTTTCATATAATTAACTAATCTATTTTAATAATTTTCTTTATATTCGTTACATTGCCACTCCCTTTAAGGAAGCTTTGTCCTCAAAGCTTAGATTATTGTTGTCGTCTTTTCATTTTTGTTTTGTGTTGAAACAACGTCATTACTTCCTTTATGTCTTTTGTTTTAGAACTTGTATTAGGTATGTGCTTGTTCTTTACACCATAGTTTGTCAATTTCCTTTTATTTGTTACTTGAATTTATACTCCATTCCGTTTATTATTGTTGTCCCATTTTCCATGGACATGAATATGAGGAACATTTTTGTGACTGACCATATCAAACTTTGTTTTAGAAATCGCTTGTCCCATGATACTTAGGATGTCATCACATAATGTTTTCCTTTTATTATCTTCATGATTTATCTCGAGAAGTGGCGTCTCTTGAGGCTTCTCACACTCAAAATCACCAGGTAGTGTTACATTTAGGTTTCTCGAGGGTGGTAAAACAGTTAAGGTAGAAGATGAATCTATGATATTTGATTTGTCTGACTTGGATTCCTTGGCATACTGTAGGATACATATATTTTCATTGTATGGATCGTCTTTATTATCAACGATACTAGCTTGAATCCCATTATGATCTTGGTCGAGCTCATCTTTATCAACTATATTATTGGTATTTTGGTCATTCCTAAGATAGTTTGTCTCCTTGTCTTGTTTATTGTCTTGATCGACTTGGTTTCTCTCATTTTTGTTGACATACTAGTCCAACATATTTGAGCTGCTGATATGGTTTGTACCAAACCTTAGTTTTTGTAACATTCCTATCATTGTATTCTTGTTCTGTGTCATGGGGCTCATGTTCTGTGTTAAGGGGTTTATGTTTTGCATTATGGTACTCATTTTGTCATCCATGTTTTTTTGTTTTTCGCTCAGGATGTCAAGTTTGTCGTCGAGCCTTCTTTCTAGTACCAAAACAAGATCGTTTTTTAGTAATGTATTGTTATTTTGCATTTTTTCCTTAAAGCCTTCTTGGTTAGCAGCAATGGACTTTATGTCCTTCTCCATTTTATCGATCTTCTCTTTCAGTTCCTCCATGGTCTTGGACCTTGTATACGGAGGTGTGTATTTCGACGCTATTTTGGCCTTTTGAGGTGAATTGAATAATAATATATTAATTAATTAATTAATTAATATTATTGTTATTATTTTTATTTTTTATAAACTATATTTTGTATATAGTTTTATTTTATATATATATTTTAAACAAATATTATAATATTAATTATAGTATTTGATTTTTTTAATTAAATATTATAATTAATATATTACAATATAATATTATATTATAATATATTATAACATAATATAATATATTGTTTGTTTTTTGTGTTGCAGGTTGGGAGGAGGAGGCGTGAATAGGGGCTGAGGTAGATGGAGAAGCTGCGCGGATAGACCCAGCTGGAAGGTAGTGATATTGGAAGGGATCGGTGTGGAGAAGGCCGGTTGGTGGACGAGGAGTGTGAGCAGTGTGGAGCGGGTTGTCTACGTGGATGTCGTAGAGGTGGATGGGAAGAGGGCAGCGTGGAAGGGAGGATGTAGGAGGAGCGGCAGGAAGGGAGATGGAGGGTGCAGGGAGGTGGAGGCTATGGCGTGGATGTGTGCAGGGCCGCGCAGAGGAGACCAGCGCGTGGACGTGTAAAGGAGTAGAGAGTAGGGTGGATGGAGATGGCCGCAGAGGTGAAGACGGAGACGGGAGCGCGGGGGATGTGCAGCGCAGGTGAGGAAACCGGGGGATGCAAGGCGTGCAGCGGGGAATAAGGCGGCTGGGAAGAGATGAGCGCGACGGATGTTGGAGGATGGCAGAGGGAATGGAGAGGGAGAGAAGGTGGTGGCGCGAATGTGGAGATGTGGAGGTAGCGCGAGGGTGAGGATGAAGGAAGATGGCAGCAGAGCGTGCGAGAAGAGTGCGCAAAGGATAACTCTTTTTTTTTACAGCATTTGGGATGAAGTGATAGGTGGTGAAATGGAGCAGCGAAGGAATTGATGAGCCGAGTCTGAGCTCAAGTAGGGATTGAAGGAGCCGAATCCGAGCTCAAGTTGAAGGAGCCGAATCCGTGCTCTGATACCAAATGGAGCAACTGAATCCGGTTGTCCGTTAGTCGGATCCGACTATCATTGTATAATAAAATATGAATAGTAAATAATATATTAGATGATGGATAAAATGTACAATAAGCTCGCCTTTTATAGGCTTGAGCGTGAAGGGTTACACCCTTTCATATAATTAACTAATCTATTTTAATAATTTCTTTTATATTCGTTACAATATGTGATGATTTTGTTCAGGAGGAGACCCGGAGAAGTCTTGTGCAGGGCAACACTTCTATTAGGGAGGATGAGGAGAATGTGGCATTGATTGCAAAGGGGAATAAGAAGTTCAAGAAGGGTGGGCCAAGCAGCAGGATGGGCAGAAGAAGGATTTGAGCACTATGAAGTGCTTTGCTTGTCAGAAGATGGGGCAGTATGCTAGGCAGTGTCCACAGAAGAAGAAGAAGAAGTAGCAACAGATAGCAGCTTCTGCAGAGGTTGAGGATTTTATAGCGAGATTTGAGAGAGAGTTTTCTCTTTGCACTGGACATGTTGATAAAGAGAGAGCATCCATCATCACCAGTGCAAATGTTGATAGTGAGAGGGAGTATTCCTTGTTGACGAGTCATTCTTTGAGTGTGTTGCCGCCTAATACACACTTTATGACACGGGGAAGTCTCCAACCCGCTTTGTGTGTCCTTGGGGGCAAGTTAGAGCTGGGGACCACTGTCACCACAGTCTATCAACTCCTCCGTTTAGGCCAAATCCCAACAAAGCCAAGCGGGGTAGTCCCTGCATGAAGGTTTATTAACAATTTAGTTAAAGGGATTTTATTTTATTAAGGTTACAAAATTACAAGATCAGTGCCTAGATTAAATGGAGTCAAAAGATTACAAGTTACAAACTTGCAAAAGAATTAAGAATGATTATCCACAGTTGTCTAAGCTAAGCAAGATCTACAATATTAACAATATGAACAAATGCTAAAGAATGGTTAAACAAATATACAATGATACCTGAAAAGAGACAAGATATACACCGGATGAACAAGTTATTATGTCAAAGATCAAACAACAGATTGCTTTCAAGTTACAAGATTAAACAATGTTTTACTCAAGCGTGCCACAGTACTTTAAAGATATTATACTTGAAAGTGCAAAGTACTGAAATGAAATTGAGATGCTTGCAAGATGTACTTGTAAAATGAAAGCCTTGAAAAGCAAGGACTTTGGAGCA
>LPNX010685683.1:355497-367978 GCA_001517045.1 Pseudotsuga menziesii | reverse complement strand
CAATGGCTTAGGGGGTGTCATAGCTTTTTCATTTGCATTCATAGCCCCTATTACAAAATGCCAAGGTTCAAGAAATTACATTATTACATCGAAACTTAATCAATTAACCACCAAATGGTAAAGTTAATTAATTAAGAAAAAATCAAAATAGAAATTAAAATCCTAACGAAATTCCGCAAGACTATAAGATATGGCTAGCATGGTCATGGACAACAACTTGAAACCTTAGCCACCTCATGGGCTTGATTATCAGAACACCAATTCACCACTTTGGAGGATTGGTGAGTGAAAAACCCAACCAATTAAAATTGTTAATTAACAAAATTAACTGGAAGGGAAAAAAAACACTCGGTGAAGAGGACTTCCCTGATAATAAAGTCCATGGTGACATCCTTAGAGGAATGACCCATGATGACATATAAAGTTACATTAATTATCCCACGCAGGGGAGTGGACATTTCGTGTACAAAAGGGGCATAATTGCCCTGCTGAATGAAAAATCCCCAGAATTTTTCCATGGTACAAACTGCACATAATGTACATCTTCAATGTACATGAGGTTGCCACCTAGTCGAAATAGGTGGGCAATAGAGTGCATCCACCACCAGCACGTGGTATATTGATAGTGGAGCTTTAAGCCACATGACAGGTGCTCGAGAGATGTTCTCCGAGTTTTCACAGTCAGAGATTGATGTGGAGGTAGTGTTGGGGGATGGCACAGTTGTCAGAGTAGTTGGGCGTGGGACCATTACCTTTCAGAGGGAGTCCATGAGTCCCATGATTTTGAGAGATGTACTATATGTACCTGGGTTGAAAAAGAACTTGATCTCAGTTTCCATGATCGAAGATCGGGCTCTTGGGGTGTCCTTCTTGAATGGACATGTGCGTGTGTTTCCCAAGACTGCAAGACCATCTGTTTCCTACACCATTGGAGTCAGATGTGGGAAATTGTACAAGCTCTTATTTCAGCCTCAACATGCTTTGACACATAGCATCGACAGTTCGATGAGTATTGCAGACAGGAGGGCATCGAGAGACAGTTGACAGTACCATACACTCATGAGCATAATGGAGTGGTAGAAAGGAAGAACTGATCTACTGTGTTAGCAATGAAGGCCATGTTATATGATTAGAGTATTCCTTTCTTTCTTTGGGCCGAGGCATGTAGTACAACTATATACCTTCAGAACAGGAGTCCCCCTCGTGCCTTGGGGAGCAAGACTCCTGAGGAAATGTTCACAGGAAAGAAGGTCGAGGTTAGTCATTTTCACATATTTGATTGCCCGACTTATTCACATGTTCCTTCTGAGAAGAGGACAAAGGTTGAGCCCACTGCAGAGAGAGGCAATTTTGTGGGTTATGATGAGACTTTGAAGGTGTAATGAACAAAATAATAAAATAGATATATGGATTAATAAATATTAATAATATTGATAAATTAATAAAATAATTAAATGAAAAGGTAAATGAAGAGGCACCTTATGAAAGGTGGCATCTCATCTCCAAGGAAACCCTTGAATGGGTATTTATACAAGCATCATTTCTCGTATAAATCATCATTCATATTCATATTTATTCTTATATAACTATCCAACATGGAACTATCTTCTATTCAACTATTCGGTTGAGATAACTTTCGAGAATATCAAGATATAGATATTACATTGGTATCAAAGCGATCCGACCCTTGGCCATTATTTACACCTTGTGTAATTTGGTTTTTAACCAGTATCCTAGGGTTTCCCTTAAATTGTGGTCTTTAACCAAGAAGGAAAATAGAAGAGGTAAAACAATAAAAAGAAGGAAAAAACAGCACAAGGTTTATAAAAACCACACGTGGTTTTATAAACAAGTCATGGAATAAAAAAAGTAAAAAGAAGGAGAAGAAGTAGAAAAGGGACAAAAGAACAACCCATTGTATTATGAAACCACACTTGTTTTTTTTTAAACCATTACATTAATAAAAAAGGGTTTTATGATAAAGAAAAAATAATTACATTATAGAGTGAAGGATCAATCGTATTTTTAGATTGACAGAGATTAGAGTTCTTTACAAGTATATTTAAGAAAATATATTATAAGGGTGAGTCCCAAGGCTTAATATTTTATTTTTTATAAAAGTTAATCCCCAAGATTTGAACTTGGGTGGGGAGGGTAGTGTTGAAATTTACCAATGAGTTGTTCCCTTAAGTAACTTTTGCCTAAGTCACTAGGAAAAGGGGTTTGAGTCACTTGGACTTTATATTTATGACTTGAGATGAGCATTAATTGCACTTCAGGGAAAAAGTGCACTTTAAGTGAAATATTTAAAAAGTGAAATAAAATATTTTGTGGAGAAAAGTGATTTTTATCACTACCACTCATCTAGACTAATCTGAGCTCTAGGATTAGATGGCTTTTCATTCACCCTAATTTTTTTCTCATAAAGAAAAGTTTCCAAGTGAAGAGGCACTTTTGCATTTGAGAGAGAAGAGAGAGAGATTTTTGAGAAAGAGGAGAAAAATAACAGCGGCAACAATTTTCTTTTGGCATGCATTTCGAGGAGAGAAGGTACAACAAGATGGCACAAAAATCGAGGCAAGGTACAACAACATTTATTGCTGGTCCATACAGTTTGTTATGGTACGGATTCCATACATCAGTACAGATCTCGTGGCAGAAAGTACAACACAGTTTTCAATCTAGATTTTTGGGCACGTTTTTCAAGAATTTTTTAAGGGCACAAATCTCGAGGCAGTTTGCAGGCACTGATTTCGAGGTCTGTACAGACATTCTATACGGTCTGTGCATACAATCCGTACAACGGTGCGGAAAACGAGGCAAAAACAAAAAAAATGCTGAGTTTGCATTTTTATGTTTGGCATGAAAAACGAGGAAGACAATTTCATTTGGTTGAGATAAGTTGGTCTGAAATTATTTTCTGTCTATTGCTGTAAATTTTGCAGATAATAATTTTTTTTCTCTCATAGGTTTTCCCTGGAGGTTGGGGTTTCTCCTGGGTCCTTGGATGAAAAATACTGTCTGAAATTTTTGGTTGAATGTGTTTTATTTGTTGTTAGTGAAATTGCAGTAGAAACTTTTCTTGTGTTTTAGTCCTATATTTGTTTATGAGAAAAATCTAATTTGCAGCAGTAAAACAAATTGGGTTGGGCATTAAACAATGTGTTAAAACGGAGATGGAAACCGGGTTGAGAAAGTGCAGAAAATTCTACATGGTATCAGAGCTTTGTTAAAAAGAGGGCAGATTTATACACAGTGAAAAATTTCAGACTTCAGTGATTTCATTTGTTAGTGGGTAGCACCTTTTTGAAACTTGAACTTTGCAGAGATAATGGCAACTGGACTTAGGATGGAGGATAGGCTTGATGGGGCTGAGAATTTTGTCCCATGGAAAGCTAGGATAGTGCTGATATTGGAGGAGAATGAGTTGTGGGAGGAGGTGGTTCATAACACTACGACAGTTCCTATTGTTGTTCCCCCTTCCACCGATGTAGCAGCACTTACCGCCTTCACCAAGAAGGGCGTAAAAGCTAGAAGAATTATCCTAGATGCAGTTAAAGACCACGTGATATCTCACATCTCGAGTAAGACCCGTGCATATTAGATTTGGGCTCTCAGATACGGGCTCTCAGATCGGATAATGGGGGTGAGTTTACCTCCAAGGAGTTTGATGGGTATTGCAGATAGGAGGGCATTAGGAGACAGTTGACGATTCCATACACTCTTGAGTAGAATGGAGTGGCAGAAAGGAAGAACAAATGTATTGTTGGAGCAGCTAGAGCTATGTTACATGATCAGTCACTTCCTTTCTTCCTTTGGGCAGAGGCATGTAGTACAACTGTTTATCTTTAGAATAGGAGTGCCCATTGTGCCGTGGGTAACAAGACACCTGAGGAGAGTTTCACAGGCAAGAAGCCTGAGGTGAGTCATTTTTGGATATTTGGTTGCCTGACTTACTCACATGTCCCTTCTCATAAGAGGACAAAGTTTGAGCCCACAACAGAGAGAGGCATCTTTGTGGGGTATGATGAGATTTCGAAGGCCTTCCGCATTTATCTTCCTTCTCAAAGGAAGGTGGTTGTGAGGAGGGAAGTGAGATTTGAGGAGTGGGCCTTCAGGAAGTCTAGAGAGTCAGAGCAGGGAGAGTAGTAGGTTCCCACACCTCAGGTAGTTTCACAGGTACCTTTAGTGCAACAGACAGGTTCACAGGTTTCCGGGGTTACTGGACCACATAGTGTAGGCACAGGTTCTCCAGTTTCAGTGGTCCAATCAGCAGGATCGTCGGGGACAGGTTTTGGGTATCAGGTTATAGGTTCATTGTACAGAGCTTTAGGATCACAGGGTTCACCAGTTATTGGCACTCTAGCTTCTGGTTCACAGGTTACTGGGGTTTCTACCTTTGGTAATTCATCAGATGAGGACAGACCAGTGTGGGAGCAGTCTTCAGGGAAGAAGAAGCCTAAGTGGCTTTGGGACACCTTGAAGGAAGCACATGAGTTTGGGACTCCCAGGGAGCCAGTGAGGGCTATTCAGATGCTAGACAGATTGGGTATGGCATTAGTGGCTAGTCTTCGTGATTCGGAGCCTTCTATTTTTAAGGAGGCCTCTCAACATCATGTTTGGAGAGATGCCATAATTGTAGAGTACCATTCCATCATGAAGAACGATGTTTGGGAGATAGTTCCGAGACCTGAGGGGAAGTCAGTGGTGACTTATTGTTGGATTTATAAACTAAAACATGCTGCAGATGGTAGTGTGGAGAAGTACACGGCTCGGTTTGTGGCACGAGGGTTTTCGTAGGTTGAGGGAGTTGATTATGACAAGACCTTTGCAACGGCTACTCATTATACTTCTATCGGGGCATTGATTTCCATTGTTGCAGAAATGGGTTGGAAGATGCATCAGATGGATGTGAAGACTGCATTTCTCAATGGAATCATATAGGATGAGGTGTATGTGGAGAAACCTCAGGGCTTTGAGATTCATGGGAGAGAGTCTCATGTTTGCAAGCTGAAGAAAGCTTTGTATGGGTTGAAGCAAGCTCCTCGAGCTTGGTACTCTAGGATTGACTCTTACTTGCAGCGGATGGGTTTTCAGAAGAGTGAGCTAGATTCGAATCTCTATTTCATCATGGTTGGAGATGATCCGCTCATTCTTCTGTTGTATGTGGATGACTTATTTATCACAGGAGGAGATTGGAGGTTTGGCAAGAGATTTGTCATATTTTCCTGGGACAAGGAAAGTATCCTGTTTATTTATTGAGGAGATTTTGGATGGAGGACTGCAGGCCGATGGCCACACTGATGATCACCAATTAGAGGAAGCTTCACTCTTCTAAGGGAGAGTTGGTGGATCCTACTTTATATCGTCAGCTCATTGGTTCACTGATGTATTTGATCAACACCAGGCCAGACTTGTGTTTTGCGGTGAACACCCTCAATCAATTCATGGTGGAGCCTAGGAGAGTGCACTGGGTAGCCGCAAAACATGTGTTGAGATGCCTTGCAGGGATAGTGGATTATGGTTTGGACTACAGGAAATCGAGTGGAGTTAATTTGGTTGGCCTCACGGACTCAGATTGGGCAGGTAGTGTGATGGATCGAAAGAGCACTTCCGGTTGTTGTTTTAGTTTGCGCTCGGCAGCAGTGTTGTGGTTTAGTCCGAAAAAAAGTCCTTTGCTTTGAGTTCTATTGAGGCCGAGTACATGGCAGCCAATCGGGCTAGTTGCGAGGCACTGTGGTTTCGCAAGTTGTTGGTAGATTTGTTTGATCATGAGCTTAGGTCCACAGTGATTTACTGCGACAATTAGAGTTGCATTCACTTCTCTGAGAATCCAGTGTTCCATGACAGGTCCAAGTACATAGAGATCAGATACCATTTCATCCGAGATTATGTTTAGAGGGGAGCTGTTGAGTTACGGTACATACCCACTGATGAGTAAGTAGCAAACATTCTCACAATATCCTTGGGGTGGGGCAAGTTTGTCTTCTTCAGGGACAAGTTGGGAGTGGTGAAGAACAACTTGCTCGGTAGGAGGGAGTGTTAAAAATTTGTACCTTGGAAGTCACTAGGAAAGGGGAATATAAGTGACCCTTGCATTAAATGACTTGTGATAAGCATTTAATTACACTTTAGAGATTAATGTGTCTTTTTGATTTATTTAAGTGAGGTGAGTGAAATTAATTTTTTATGAGAATTAAATGTGCATTTATTCTCATTCATCCATCTAAAAGCCAATGTGGGCCCTTTGGATTATATGTCTTTTTACTTACCCCAAGCAAGCAAACAAAAAGGCAAGGGAAGGCATTTCATTCAATTTGCTTGACTGAGTTTTTGAGAGAGAAGTCGACTTATGGAGAAGTAGAGCAGCAGCAGAAGGAAAGGTTGGGCATGCATTTTGAGGCAGCCATCTTCAACATTTAATGAGAACGAATTCATGGAGAAAGTTACTGCATAAATTTCTTAATGGGAGCACACAAATCGAGGGACTGTACAGCAGCATTTATTGCCGAGTTCATACAGTGTGGGCACGATTTCCCATAATTTCTGGGCATGAATTTTGAGACAGTTAGGCACACAATTCAAGGCATCTGTTAAGTGTATCAGTGGGCACAATTTACGAGAAGGAAGTGACTGTTGAGATCCGTACAGGCTGGTTCAGACGGGCCGTACTCTGCATTTATTGGCACAATTGTCCAGATTTTGCTTGCACAAATTTCGAGGCATCATTTTTACAGAATTTGAGGCAGTCTACTGAGTTGTTGGTGGAGATAAGTTCATCTTGGAAATTTCCTTATTTTCCTGTGCCTTTCGTTGTGAGAAATAAAATCAAAATCTCTCTCTCATAACAGGTTTTACCATTCTGGGTTTTGCCTGGGCAATTTTACTGAAAATACTGTTTGAAATTTTCATGGTGTGTACTTTGTATTTAAATTTCTGCCTGGAAAATGTTATGTTTATCTTGTGTTTCATAGTCTTAAATTTTGGTGTAAAAACAACTCATTTGCAGCACACAAATAAACTGGGTTGGGCATTTAACTCTTCAAAATTTGACTTGAAACCAGGCTGGGATTGAACACCAAAAACTTTCAAAGAAATTGGATCCCTCTTGGTGCTTGAGATAGATCCAGGTTTAAGATGGATCTGCCAGTATACCTAATGATCTTCTATTAGATCTTATCTAGAAACTTAAATTCAGGAACTATTCATATCTAGCTTGTGAACTGTTACTTTTCTAATGGTTATTTTCAAATGCACACTAATGGTTATTTTCAAATGCAAATAACTGATGCTGGTTGCTTCTATAATGTAGGAGCTAAGTGCTATCGTTCCTGCTCGAGAAAAACAGACAATTGTTAGAACAGCTGTAAGCAAGGTATATGTTTTATATATCGACCCTTATATGATGTGTGCTAGTGGCACGCAGATGGTTTTCCAGCACAGTGCAGATTTCAACTTACAATTAAATCTTTTGTTTATGACAGTTCCGGGCAGCAATCCAACTGCAGTTTGATTTTCATCGAGCTATTTATAACTTGGGGACTGTGCTGGTATTCTTTACTTGTCATTTTTAACTGTTAGATGAATAAAATTAGCTTTTCTTCATTATAGTAAGGACACAATGGAGATAAGATTATACAGGAAACTGTGGGATTTTGAATGAATGTATCTTCTAGCAATAAATTGCTTTTTCTTTCTCTTATATTCCTGTCCTGTTTATTTTGAAGGAGTTTTAACAATAATTTTATGCTAGTTCTTTTTTCTAATCTCATATATTTGGCAGTATGGTTTAGCAGAAGATAGTTTAAGAAGTGGGCGTCAAATCAGTGCAAAGGAAATGACACCGAATGAGCTTTATAGTCAATCTGCCATATATATTGCTGCAGCCCATGCTTTGAGGCCAAATTATTCGGTACAATTTGTTTTCCATTCAGATTAAACAATTTCTTACCTTTAATGTATTTCATAGATAGAGGCATCATTCAAGTCATTTATCATCAGTTTTTCAAACTGCCTTCCTATACTTGGAACACATTAAATCAAGCAACTTGGTATTGTATGGTACGAGATACAGATATATGGTGATCTCTTTATCAAACCTAATTTAAATAAGGAGAGTTCCAGTTTTATAACAGCACTTAAATCATAAACAAGAAGACATTCACATACCATAAAGTCACCAAGATAGATGAGTGAATTCGTTGCAGGTGCCCTTTGGCAAGAATAGATAGATTCACTTCAATAAAATTATATTACAAGTGAGGGACATGTTGTACTTATACCACAACTCTAGGGTTAAGGTGCTAGCCTCAAGGAGGGGACTAGGTTGTTCTTGGCCCAAAATAGAATACAATATAATACAATGCAATAATGGATTTAGCTACCCAAAGGTCAGTCCATTAAGAGCCTCAACTACCCACATAGTGGGTTGGCAAGTGCCCAAAAGTGAAGATTACCCACATTCTCAATATCCCCCCTTAATTTGGACAAGTAGGCATGTGAGATGATATTACAGTACATCATGTTTCGCCCTTTAATGGAAGCTCACCTATATCGGTACATGTGTGAAGATTAGTGAAGGTGTGCTTGAACAGATTTGGTGAAGATATTTGGAAGCTGATTTGTGGAAGGAATAAAGATTGGCACGAGTTGGCTCTGAGCATGGATTTCAATGTGTTCATCTAGCAACAACTTGGGTATCTGCTCCTACCTAAGAGCAATGATGAAATTCTTCCCTCCGCGTGAAGTGATATCTGAAAAATATATTAGATGCATGGTACCATGTCACTACTGCTGGATGAGGGGGATGACTAACTCAAAGCAGAGGACTCAATGATAAGCAATGAAGAGACAAAACATAAGATGATTCAAGACTCTTCTATGTCTCTTCAAATCTACCCATCCTAAAGGATCACCTCTTTGGAATATGAACAAACAGAACCCTCATCCAAGCTCACCTAAGGGGTTTTTGAAGTGTTTAAACAAGTTTTCCATCCACTTTTGCAGACTGCTACAGATTTGAAGCAATTAACAGTCCTAAATTGCAGCAGCTAGCCACCAATCCAAGTGTGTCTTATAAGTTATAAACTCATCATTGGTTGGTAAGTGGTAAGAGTTATCTATCGTGGCGTTTTCACACAAGTTAATGATGCTGCTTTTTCCTGTAGTAAATTGATTCATCTTGCTAATCAAACAATACCAAGTTGTATTGGTTCTAAACCTTCCTAGTCATTCAGTATTTATTTATTATCTTGTTGAATCTATTATGTCACTAATCTACTAATCTAGCAGGAAGGTCTTGTTAGGAATAGTGTTGTTCTTGTCGCATACCTTAGAGGGCTATTTTTATCCACATTTGGGAAGCCTCTTGTGGCCATAGGAGCAGGCCTAAAAAGAGAAGATAGTGTATTGTGGTGACATTGGGTGCAACTCTTGAAAGTTTGCCAATTTTAGTATCGACCCTCGTGACCTAATCAGAAGGGTGCTAGTTTGTGTGGTAACAAGTACAAATGCATACTACACAAAAACAATTTACCTAAAGATACATTAAACCAAGTTGATATTAACTAACTCCTAATTGTCTTAATGCCCTAACATAGGATACCTCATGGATCTTGGATAGCAACTCTCTTGGAGATCACACAAACACTTTGTTCCAACGGATTCCACTACAGAGGTACAATATGTGGTTGTTGTAGAGGCAACAACGGAGATTGTGTGGCTTGGGAAGATACTAGAGGACTTACAGGAGAAACATGCGAATCCTACTCCACTTTTGACTTGGCCAATTAGGTACCAAATTGATTACCCGAATCGGTTTAAGGGCTGAGTCAATATGGTCATTAGTCAACTGGACCGAGTCTGAGTCCGAGTTTACAGAGTATGAAAACATTGGTAGAAACCCGAACACTACATCAAGAGCCATAGGAACCTTCTTCATCTCATCAAGAGCCATAAGAGCTTTCTTCATCTCCATCGTCATGTTCTTCTCTAGGTTTCACATGGTTAGCATTAACCCTAACATCAAAAGAGTAAAGCTTAGCATGCAAGAGCAATCTCTCTAGGGACATCTAAGACATCTCTCTCTTTTACTTCTCCTACGATATTGCCATGAACCCTAGCATCTTGCTCCTATGTTTTCCTCATGAATGCTAGTATCTTGATTCTTAATCCCTACAAGAATTCTCCTAGATAATACAAAGAATAGAGTAAAATAAAGAAGGATAAGTATAAGATCTCTCCCCGCTCATTATCTATAGAGTAGGTGAGGGTGGCTTACGTAAAACAAAGACACATGTCCATGCAAGTAACCAAGAAGGCAATCACACATGGGGCAATCTACAATACAAGGTTGTCCAAGTGCCAATCTTGGATTTATCAAAACCCCAATGTGAAACATTTTCCAAGCATGATCATCCTTGGTATCAATGCCTCACCGCCAAGATGGCGTGCTCTCCAACGGGTTGTTTGTCCAATTCCCCCTCTTCCATGGTGGTTTTCTATCCAGGTGTTATCATGCAAGTCTCAAGGCACTCCTCTCATTGTGTGCCACATGTCCTTTTGTTCCCATTGCTCCTCAACATGTGTGCTAATGCAGTATCTAAGCTCCAAAGGTCCTCCTCAACATGTGTCTAGGTCCATCACCACCCTCCATGGAGTAGGCTCCTCAGCTCAAGCATCCTCAAGTCAAGCGTCCATTCTTCAACACATATATTGCATGGTCCCGATCTCCAAAGGCTAAGAACCCTCCTCCAAATGCCCAATGCTCCTCTTCCTAGGTAGGCACCTCTCATAATTGAGCAATTGACTCTCTCATTATGTGCACCCAGTGGGTTAGAGATCATGTAGATTAGGCTAGCAACCGCCTACGTAAAGGCTCTATGCTAGCACTGTAACCAAGGTCAAGCATCCACCCAAACTAAGCCATTGATATGTCCATGAAGCATTACCAAAGGGCTAGGAGGCCTAACACTCTCCTAGCTTTTGAGTAACTCCAAAAGCTAACATTCGAATTGTCTTCCTTTCATGTTTTCTTGGGTATACATCGCTTGATACATCCCAGATGTATCCAACATGTATCCCAAGTATTCCTTGTCTTATCTAGATCTCGATAATATGTACTTAGAACTGGATACATATTAATGCCACATTGGTGCCTTACTTGTATCCAATATGGGGTATGGCATATTACTATCAGAGCTGGACATTAATCAAAACTGGATTGGTGCTCGCTTAAATCTTGGGCTGACCTAAATTTGAGTTATGAGTCTTTTGTGGACAGATTTCAGTCCTTGGTTTATTTTTTGGCTTATCATTCAGATAATGTTGCATTGATATGAAGCAACCGGAGTACACTATCAAAATAAAGAATATTGGTCATTTTTTAATGTCAGAGGCTTATTTGTTGATTCAGTGTAAATGTGAGTGCTTGTTATATAGACACATTTTTTATTACTTTACAGTTTACATGTGATTTAGCCGTAGTACCTTATCTGTGTATTCGTTATTGATTTCCTTTGAATTCCACCACTAATTACACTGTACTTAACTGTGCAGGTTTATCGAAGCGCCTTGCGTCTTGTGCGTTCTATGGTGAGTGTGAATTTAATTTTTACTGAATATGCTTCATGTACTTAAATCATATCATTAGCAAATATGTTGCATATCAATTTTCTCTCATCAAAGATGACATATTAGATGTATGCAAACCATGACATAGAAGACATTATGCATATTTTAAGTTTCAGACCAGGAAAGCTGTTGTGTAATTGATTTCTTTTTGGTGATTAAATATCCTTTTAGACAAGACCCTTTCATGCCAGAAACCTATGGCTTAGACTTTGCATTTTAGGGTTTTCTATTCTGTCAAAGTTGCCCTTACAATTGCCCTTGTTCGTGTAGTGGCTAGGACAAAGTGCCTAACATTAGTGAGCAATGCTATATTTAAAGATATCATAAATTGATCACTTTAGCGTGACACCATGTTCTTGGGTTGGATTGAACCTGGGGATGCATAATGAAAGTGCAGTTGATTACCATTTGACCACATCCTACTTGATGTGCTGTAGTGGAACTGTTTTCTGTAGTTCCCCTAATCAAGAAATTCATAACATAATTTTTTATGTTTACCTTTGGAGCTTTTAAACAAATCTCTTTGAGAAGTGGGATTTCAAGTGTCAAATTTTCATGAAATAGTCAGTCTAGCAAATTTACGGTTTTTTCCACGGAAAACCTTGGGGTGAAACATTGGAAAAATTATATCAATTATTATGTTTATTTGATCATTAGATAAAAATTGTAAAAGTCACATCGACATGCTTGTTTTGAAGCTGTAGGATCTTATCCAAATCGGTCCCCATCCCTAAGAAAAAAGGAATTTCTACTGGCATCAGTGGATCACTAAATGCTTGATGGGAAGAACAAGAAAATCAACTAAAGTAAATGAGGGTAATTAAGAAAACATGCTCTTGTTGGATATTTT
>LPNX010685683.1:292942-355307 GCA_001517045.1 Pseudotsuga menziesii | reverse complement strand
AATTAAATGCTGCACAATTATCGAGGAGTACGGACAGGTGTACGGCTGAGCAAATCGGCACAGATTTCGAGGTATGTACGGCTGCATTTAATGCTGTATGGACAGGTGTACGGACTGCAATAAATAGGCACAGATTTCGAGGTAATTTGTACGGCTGGTTTGCTGTACGGATCTGCTGTCAGATCGGCACAGATTTCGAGGAGATGTACGGCTAGGGTTTGCTGCACATGTGCATTTATTGCTGAGAGAATTTCGGGTGGAGATAAGTTGTATTTTCATCTTTCATTTTCTGTCCTACATTTTACTGAAGAAATAATAAAAGCTCTCATCACAAAACTGGTTTTCCCCGTGGGGGTTTTATCCAGGGCAAATTTGCCAAAAATCACTGTGTCAAATTTTATGGTGTGCATGTGTTTAATTACAGCCTGTTAGTTGTTTTCAGCGTGTTTAAATTGTTCAAGATAAATTTCATAAGTAACTTCAAGCCTTGCATAACCGGCTGAAGTGAAATAGAAGAAATTGTTCATTAAACCAGCTTGCTGTGAAACAAGGGTTTTCAACATATTTCAATCGAAGAGACTATCTTTATCCTGTTGCTACCCAGAAATACCCCTGAAAGAATGGATCCAAAGGTATTCGGATAACCACCTAATGAGTGTGTTCCTGTCACAAATCACTCTGCGACTTCGTGATTGGTTTTCTGAGGGGGTTCTGCCTACTGTTTAGAGCAAATAATTTTCAAAGATCAAGGATTATGATACTCCAAATCTGCAAACGACTTGCTGAAGTATGTTAGAAAAACTTCACAAATCTGCATAAAACTTTTCATATCTGCAACAAGAACTAGCGGATCTGCCATTAAAAGTGATTTTTTTCAATGGGTTTTTTGAGTGGCGCCTTTTATCCAATGGGTGTGAAACTGAAAATTGATGAGGCAATTACCACTCTACTGGGTCATGGTAACCTGCACTCAGAGGTCAACATAGTCCACTGCTCTATGTACAACTCATTCAACTTGCTGCTGCTATTAATAGGCTTCTAGTGCAGCATACTCCTTTAGGCTCAAAATAAGATCCAGAAAAGGAACATTGGATAAGACTCCAAAAAGCATAATATAGATATCCTCTACCAAAATGTCAAGTTTCTAAAAAATAGATATGGAAGGATGTGGAAGGTCTTGTTGAATTTTAACTTAGCAGTATGATTTTCAATTGTTGATAATTATTTCACAATGATTCTTCAAACATTTATTTCATCACATAATTTTATTGCATAATCAATATTCACTTGCAGCAGAAATAAACAGGAATCACTGAAAGATAACCATGCACAAGAGACACAACGATTTTAACCTTGGAAACCCAATAGGGAGAAAACCCAGCAAACTTTTCTCAGAAGAAATCAGTCCAATTCAAGTACAATACCATTCATGAAGAGTGACTCTAGCACATAATAGTGTGTCCTTACACAAGAAACCCTAGCGAGCTTCTAGGGAGAAATGGCGAGTTTTGAAGAAGAGATAAGAACCCATAAATTGCTCCTTAAGATTTGCTATGTCCAGCTAAAAGCTGCGCACTTGGAGAGAGAAGATGTGTAGTTGTGATGTGTGAACATAAGGTGTGTGGATACTTTATTTATATTCTTCAGGTGACTTGTCTTTTTCACTTTTGACGCTGACTTGTACTTTTGTCTTGTGAGGCCAATTTACTCTTTTTATTGGGGTAGTTTTGCTCTTTTTTGCCTTCAACTTTCTCTGGGACTTCTTCAATGGTTTGTCTTGACTTCTTGGTTATTTCTTCATCATAGAAAAGTTATCCTTGTAGATGTCCATCTCCTCACTGCAGATCAAATTCACACAGAGCACTAATGTTGATTTGACCATACTCTAAGAAGTCCCGGACACTTCTTAGAGCCAATGTCAAATTCAACATTAGATTATAGTTTGTCTATTGCACAAGGGGATAAGATCCCCTATAACATAGACAAGTCGACTTACTCTAATTAGAATAGATTACTCCATCACGAGCACTCCCACATAGAGTATGCTATGTGACCACTAGCCTTCCTTCACTCATAGTCAATCCACATGACTAGACAAAGGCTAAGCATCTGATCCTCAATACACATGACTAATAAGGACTACGATGGGGCCATTCTCTACCAACCATTGGTCGATATTACACATGACCAATCCGGGAAAATGATCCACAGAATGTTTGCCCGATGCTGGAACAATGGAGAAACATCAACAGGTCTTAGTCCAAAAGCAAATAGATCCCCTTTGGAAACAAGAATCTCACTTCTGTCTTCAGACTAATGTGCATCACATGACAAAAAATAAAAATGGACTTTGTGGCACAATAATTCAATACAAATGTTGGTTGGTGTTTGTGCAATAATATAACAGTCAGTCTTACACTAGTTTTTTATTGTAGTGAAATTCTATAATCTTCTTATTTTCTAGTCTTAGTTTCATTCTCAGTACATTTTCATTTTTGGACTGAAAAGCTTTTTTTTTTCATTGGTCATGTTTCAGCTTCCTCTTCCCTACTTAAAAGCAGGATATCTGACTGCCCCCCCTGTGGGGAACTCCTTGGCACCTCACAGTGATTGGAAAAGATTGCAATTTGTTCTTGATCATGAAGGTCTCTACCAGGTCAGTTTGATGGACCATGGATAAACAATTGCAATGCATTCTGTTGTAATTGTAAAACATTTCACTTGATGAACATCTTCACAAATGAGCAGTCGACACACATACACACACAAACACAAACACACACACATATATATTTTAACCAGCTCATTTTTCGCAGATAATATCAGAGTAAAACCTACTGTTCTACTTTTCTAAAATGTGGATAAAATACAGCTATAGGGTCATGCTCCAATTTTTTTTGGAAGGAATTCTTATTGAAATTCATTAGGTTTTGTCAGTGAAATAGATTCTTGCAGCAATGCCATAATTTCTAAGACAGGTCTTTTTATATTGGAATTGTGATACTTGAGATCATTTGAGTAGTTCAATGTGTGATGAAGCTCTTGGTTTAAACGTTTTGAAAGATCAACAATCAGAGTATAGTGAGTTGTTGTATTGACAGCTTCTTGTTTCAAAAGCATAACTACTTGAAGTTCTACAAGTCCTTGGTATACATGTAACAAATTTTGGTTTCACATGTTGGACTTGTTGGAGATGTGATACCCTTTAGTCCGATTGTGTTGAACATGAAAAATGGACAATTTCTGGCATGAGCAATTGAATAATGAGTAATCGTAAGGATCAGGAATTTTTAGTCTCAAATTTTGGACTGATTGAAGATGTGTTACAGGTTAAGCTTTGTGGAGGTGTCATTTGTTTTTCAGTTTTAAACTGGGTTTGTCTTAGAAAACCCCAAGAGTTGTATCTAATGTAGTATCAATAATAAAATTCAGTCTTTTATTTTTTCTCCACCTTTGTGTTTATATAGGTTTGTATAGGTGTCATCTACAAATAGAAGTATTGAAATTTATATTAATGTAACAAAAGAGCAATATAGGTACCATTGCAGTAGCCGTAATCTGTGTTACTTGGAAGCTGAAGAGAAAGCGGGAGTGGGAGCGAAAAGTGAAATTTTCAAAAGCTTCTGGTTTGGAAGCGTTTCAGAAGCATTTTGTATATATATATATATATTTTATATTTTGATGCATATATGTCGACAAATGCATGTAGAATGTTGAAATAGTTATGGAAAGCATAGAATCTTGAAATAAACCATAATACCATATAACAACATTCATTAATCATCAATCATCTAGTAGTGAATTTGTCAAGCATAGGTCCAGTTTCCATGATTCCATAACATCAAAATTTTTAATATATGACATTTTGTCATCACTAGTACTTGTAACCAAACTATAGTCTATAGAACATCAACCATGAAACGAAAGTTGAAAGTTGAAACAATTCACGAAGCATCTTATTCATTACCAAAGAGTTATTATATGCTTTTATGCAGTCAACTTTCAATGACTCGTCACTCAATCATGCAAAGTTGCAAATAGTGAACTTCAAAGGTAGGTTCAACTTCAAACTTCAAACTTGAATTGCCGTGTATTAATTGATGTTTACAAAATATACCATAATAAATATAAAAGAGTCAATAATGCAGAAACTTGAAAGTACTGTAAACAAAAAAATACAGGAAAAGTAGATTTTATGGATGTTTCCTCTTGCCACGGGAAATTTCCATTTTCTTTTCTCGTGCTCTTTGAGTATGAACAATGGGATTATCATCCCCAGTAGCCAACGATGTTGAGCCACGTCCAAGACTCTGTCCTGCACGACGCCCCCTCATTGATGCCGATGGAGGTTGTGAAGTTGAACCTCTAGGAAAAGGTATTGCATCTGGAAACAAGGTATAAGATGACACTGGCATTGTTGTTGCTGCTGCTGCATGGTCATCATCATCGCCCAAAAGCTTTTCTTCCAAGTGCTCTAAAGCTAAGGCTCCATCCTCCAAGTTATGCTCCTTCGGATTGTTGTCCCAAGTGAGATATGATCTATCAGTTTTGGCTTGCTCACAGTATTGAGTCAACAACCTCAAGTGGTAATGTACATAAACCAAGCTTTCTACTCGGTTTTCATTTAATTGGTTTCTTTTCACCGAGTGGATGAAGCTATAGGTCCTCCAACACCTTTTTTTAGAGGAACTGTTAACCACTTGTGAAAGCACTTTGACTGCCAATTTATTCAAGCGTGGGCATGTTGAGCCATACATGTTCCACCATTCGACAATGTTGGTTAAGTTGTCATTGATGCCAACATAGGACTTGTAGTGGCCCCTCAGGCTGTCATTGATGCCACCAAGGTCCAACAATAAAAAAGGGGAACATCGAAAGGTATGGATCAAATGTAAGGACAACTTTCAAGCCTAGAATAACAACATTAGTGAATGGTATGTTGATAGCGGTTGCTCCAAGCATATGACAGGTAACAAAAGTGCTTTTGTTAATATTGAAAAGGATAAAGGATCTGTCTCTTTCAGAAATAACAATTCAGCAAAAGGATTGGGGAATGGCACATTGAAGCCTGGAAGTAAAAATTCCCTGGCTGAAAACGTCTTGCTTGTAGATAACATGAAGCATAATCTGCTGAGCATTAACCAAATGTGTGATCAAGGGCATGAACTCCTCTTAAACTCAAGTGAATGCATAATAAGGAAAGAAGGATCAGGAAAGTTAGTAGCCACAACCACTAGGACTCCTAACAATATATATGTTTTGGACAAGATTGAGTCTGAGAATTGTTACTTGGGAAAAGATGATGAGAGCTGGCTTTGCCATTGAAGAAAGGGACATATACATTTTGACAACTTGGTCAAAATTTACAATAACCAAGCAGTAAGAAATATGCCGGAAGTTACAAAACCTTCTAATACTATATGTGAACACTGTCAACATGGAAAACAAACAAGAGTAAATTTCAAGACATAAGAGCACACTTCTACAAAACCTCTGTAGCTCGTTCATACTGACTTATGCGGGCCAACAAGAAGCAAAGGACTCAATGGTGAACACTTTTTTATGCTACTTATTGATGACTATAACATGATAACTTGGGCATGTCTTCTCAACAGGAAGTCAGAAGCTTTTGGATGTTTTAAAACTTCAAGGAACTGTTTGAAAATGAAATAGGATCATGAATCAAGTGCCTCAGATCTGATAATGGTGGATCATTCACTTCAGATGAATTCAACAAATACTATGAAGAGCATGGAATAAAAAGACAGTTTTCAGTAGCCAGAACACCTCAACAAAATGGGGTCGCTGAAAGAAAGAATAGATTAGTAATTGAGATGGCTAGGACCATGTTGAATGAATCTAAGTTGAATGATAAATTTTGGGCACAAGTAGTTCACACAGCAGTACACATCATGAACAGAGGATTACTCAGAAATAAAAATGATAAAACTCCCTATGAGCTATGGATAGGAAGAGCAACAATCGTACTGTCGATTTTTGTACCTAGGAAAGTGTTCCCCTAGGTGACTTTAGCCTTAGTCACTTAAAAGGGGAAATAAAGTGACCCTTGCATTAAATGACTTAAGTGGAGCATTTATGTGACTTTAGAGATTAAAGTCAAGTTTGATAAATTTAAGTGGGTGAGGGAAATTAGTTTTTATGAGAATTTAAATGGAGCATTTATTTTCATCCCTAGATCTAATCTAATCTCAGCCATTGGATTAGATGCTCTCTCACCTACCTAGGGTTTAGACAAAAGCAAGGGAAAAGGCAAACATTCTTCATTCTTGAGAAGAGAGTGGGCTGCAAGAGCTGATGAGAGAGGGCACGAGTTTTGAGGCGCCCAACTGAAGTGATTTCCAGTGGGCATGAAAATCGAGATTGCATTTTTTGCTTGCACAGATCTCGAGGAGAGTATGACCTTCATTTATTGCAGGCACTGAAATCGAGGAGAGTACGGATTTCGTACAATACAGATTTGGGCACTGTTTTCAAGGGCAAACTCAGGCACAATTTTTGAGGAAAAGGACAACACGGATCCCGAGGCAACAGGCAGTGTTTTCAGGAACAGTTTTTGAGGCCGTACAGAAGCATTTAATGCTGTCCATACAGTACAGGTTTGCTACTGTTTTGGCACAGTTTTCGAGGGCAGAATTTTGTCATTCTAGCACAGAAATCAAGGATTGAGTTTTGCTAACATTTTGGCACTGTTTTCGAGAAGAAGCTTGCACAGAAATTGAGGTAGCATTGGCACAGAAAACAAGGCAGCTTGCTAGGTTGAGATAAGTTGTATTTTGACTGTAAAAAGATTGTCTGATTTTTTCCTGAAGAAATAATAAAACTCTCTCTCTCCCTGGCTGGTTTTCCCCTTATGGGTTTTTCCAGGGCCATTGGCCAAAAATTTCTGAGTACTGTGTGTTGAATGGCGTGTATTTTATTTACTTTATGTCCATGAAAAGATGAAGTTATAGCAGTGTTTTTAAGTCTGAAATTTATGTTTATTTCCAGCCTTTAAATTTGCTGGGTTTGCAAATAAACTGAGAAATATTTTTACTTCTAAATCGGAGGCTGAAACTTGTGAAAAATGTACACGTATGACTCTTCAGAGTATTTGTAAGTAAGTGTTACATCAAAAGAGAGGATAAGAAGATTTGGAAAATTTGATTCTAGAGTATACGAGGGCATATTTGTTGGATATTCATCCAAAAGGAAGGCTTACAAATGCTACAATTTGAGACTAAACAAGATTATCGAAAGCATCTTACGTGAAAATAGATGAGACCAGACTAACATCATCTAGAGAAAACCCAAAAGAATCTGACAATGAAGAAAAGGAAGTTTCTGATCAGAAAGAAAAGGAAGAAATTAAAATGGAAGAACAACTAGATGAGAATGTAGAACAACCTACCGAGAATGAAGAACATAAGCAACCTACTATGGAACATTAATAATAGAAAGATGAACAGATACCTAAGAACTGGTATGAAAAGAATCATCCATTAGACCTAATTATTGGTGATAAAAGTGTTGGAATAGGAACTAGAAGAAGACAATCCGGAAGGAATGAGCAAGTACACTTCCCACTCTTCTCTACAGTTGAACCAGACAATTTTGCAGAGGCCAGAACAAATGCGCATTTGGTCAAAGGCAATGGGAGAAGAATTAGACGAAATTGAGAAAAACAAAACATGGGAACTCGTTCCTAGACCCAAGAACAAAAATGTGATTGGCACCAAGTGGGTCTTCAAAAACAAAATGAATGAAGATGGACAGGTAATCAAAATCAAAGCCTGATTGGTTTGTAAAGGCTATGCTCAAATTGAAGGAATATACTTTGAAGAGACATTTGCACCAGTAGCCAGGATGGAAGCTATCTGAATGATATTGGCTTATGCTTGCTCCAAAGACATCAAAGTGTATCAGATGGATGTAAAATCAACTTTTCTGAATGGGGAATTAGAAGAAGTCTACATCGAACAACCAGAAGGGTTTCAACTTTCGAAAAACGAGGACCATGTGTGCAGACTCAAAAGGGCTTTATATGGCCTAAAGCAAGCCCCTAGAGCTTGGTACTTCAGGTTGGATATATACTTACAACAACAAAGCTTTAAGAGGGGAAGTGCAGACAATAATTTGTACATCAAACCAAGGATGTGGGGAATTGCTCCTCCCCCCTCGAATCGCTCCTGATTCGCACTCCGGGAGGAATCGCTCCCGGAATCGTGATTCCTCATCAATTCCTCCCGGGAGCGATTTTCGAAATTGCGATTCTGAGGGAAAAATATCGCTCCCTGCCTAAATTGGAGTCGTTGAGGGAGCGACGCTCTTGGAGCGATTCCGCGACTTGGAAAAAAATTCTCATCTTTTTCACTTTTGGAAAAGTTTTTTAGTGATTGGCTAGGGTTTCTTTAGTGTTTATAAACACTATTGGCCTCCATTTGGACTCATTATATTCCTCATTTGCTTGTTTTTTATTTATCTTGTTAGGGCTTTGAGTGGCTTTGCTAGTTGTTTGAGAGCAAATTTGTAGGAGCTTGGAAGGGAGATTGGAGGGGAGATTGAAAGCTTCTATTTGTGAGAGCTTGGAAGGAAGATTGAAGGCTTTCATAGAGACATTCAACCATCCTTGAAGAGCTAAAGAGGCAGGCTCTAAAAACCCAATCTTTGTTTGTTTTTGGAAAATATATATCACTATGTTAACATTTTAAAACTTGTATGTATTTTTTTCCTACTCTTTCCAATTTATTCTTCTCCACCATTCTATTGTAGGAAAGAAGTGATTCTCATATTGAATCAACAAGCATGATGGGTATGTGGTTTTTGTGGTTGGTTCCGATTCTTCTCATGATGGTGGTGGTGGGAAGTAGATTTGGTGGTGGCAATGATGAGGATGAAGAGATAGGGAGTGGCACATACCATGCAAAGGAGGAGGAAGAGGGAGAAGAGGAGGAGGAGGAGGAGGAGGAGATTGAGAGTGATGAGGGGCAAAAAAAGACACAACACCTTTGTGGAAGTATGTGACAAGGCTTGCGGGAGGGAGAGGGGGTGGAACCACAAAGTTTACATGCCTCCATTGTAATAAAACTTACACAGGTTCATATACCCGTGTGAGAAAGCATTTGTGTGGGATTTTGCCATGTAATCAAGGTAAGGCTACTGGAGTCAAAACACGTGACAAAGTGTCAGCTAAAGAAAGAAACAAATACAGGATGGAAGAAGAGGTCGCTCAAAACAATTCCAAGAGATCAAGGGTCGAATCCGAATCCCCACAGAGAATGTTTCGTGGTGGATCTGGATCATCATCCACCCATGCTAGTGGATTCTTGCCTATGCGAAAAACATTATCAGATTTCCTTAACCTTGGTTGCAGAGATGATGTGGATTCAAAAATTTACAGGTTTCTCTATGCATGTGGTGTGCCATTCAATGTTCTTCGCTCACCCTATTGGCATGAAATGATACAAGCCATCAATGGTGCCCCTAAAGGATATAAGAGTCTTGGGTATGACAAAGCTAGAACTGTGGGACTTGACAGGGAAAGAGCCAAAATCAATAGTGCTCTTGGAAAGTTTACAAATGATTGGTTGAACTATGGGGTATCCATTGTATCTGATGGTTGGACAAATGTTAAAGGCAAGCCATTGATAAATATTCTTGGTGTGTCTGCTAGTGGTGCGGTCTTCCTTTCAGCTCATGACTACTCAGATCGCTACAAGACTGGTATTAATATTGCACAACCTTTACTTGAAACCATTCAAACGATTGGGCCATACAATGTCATTCAAGTCATCACCGATAATGCTGCTAATTGCAAGGTAGCAGGAGCAATCATTGATGATAAGTATCCCAACATATTTTGGTCAGGTTGTTTGGTTCACACATTGAACCTTTTGATGCATGATATTGTTAAGATGAAGGACCCTAGTTACCGATGGATTGGTGCCTTGTATAAGAGAGGTAAGAAAATGATAAAATTTATCACCAATCATAGCATGGCCCACCACATTTTTCGCAATCACTATAGGTTGGAGCTATTGAAGATTGCGAAGACTAGATTTGCTAGCTACTACCTCAACTTCAGGAGGCTTTTGAAGGTAAGAGAGGCATTGGCTAATATGGTGTCAAGTGATTCATGGCAGGGATTGAAAGACAGCGCTGCAAGTGCATCTGATAGAAATGACTTTTAGGAGGTGGAGGACACTGTTCTTGATGGTCATTTCTGGGTAGAGGTTAAATATGTTCTATAGTTCACCAAGGCCGTTTATAATATGATTCATTTTGCAGATACAGATCAGCCGATGATTGGGGAGGTGTATGAGCAAATGGATAGCATGCTTGGTCATATCAAAGACATTGTTGAGCAAAGAGATGTAATCTTGTATGACCATATTCATAAACATGTGGTCAAAAGGTGGGATAATTTGAATGTTCCACTCCATGCCCTTGCATATGTCCTTACCCCAAAATATTATTCTCCATCTTGGTTGGCCCAACCTGCACCTGGTGGTGGAGTTAGGAAAAGACCACACACAGATCCAGAGGTGCAAAATGGGTATATGCTTGCATTAGACAAGTTAGTCCCTGATGAGGAGTGTGCTCAAGTACGGAGTGAATTGAGCCATTACATCAATGAACATGGAGTCTTTGGTACCTTGCATGCAACCAAAGATCGAGAGCGGTTGGATCCTATCCGTCGGTGGAACATGTATGGCAGTGGTGCGACATATTTGCATAAATTGGCGGTGAGGGTGCTTTTACAGCTTGTCAATAGTTCTTCTATAGAGAGGTGTTGGAGCACCTATAGCTTCATCCATAACATCAAGAGAAATAGTTTGAATATAGAACGGGCCGAAAGTTTGGTTTATGTGCACTACAACTTGAGGCTATTGTCCCATTATTGTGAAGCGGCCAAGAATGATAGAATGTTTTTGACTTGGGACAACAATCCAGAGGAGGCTAATGTGGAGGATGGAGCCATTGCATTAGAGCGCTTGGAGGATGAACTATTGGGTGATCATAAGGGTGATCCGATTCATACATCAGAGATGCCACCCCTAACCACCAGCAGATTTCCAGATGCAGGAGTTTTACCTTTAGCTTCACAACGTTTGACATTCCTTGGGGGCCATTCATCTTCTTCTCGTGTTCCACAATCACTTCCAGCAGCTCCTATTCCACCTCGAACACGAGAAAAAAAATTGGAAGTTTCTCGTGGCAAGAGGAAAACTTAGTAGATTAGTAGATATTATCATAATACTTTGTATTTCATGTTTATTATGGTCTATTTTGTAAACATTATGGCCTACTTTGAAGTTTGAAGTTTGAACTTTAAATTGTTGATTGCATCTTGATTCTTATCATCTTATGATCTTACAACTCTTTGGTATTGAATATGATATTATGATGCTTTGTTTCATTTCATGGTTGATGTTATCTGTTAGACTGTTAGAATTTGTTGATGGCAAATATTATATGTTGAAATTTAAAGATTGATGTTATTGACAATTGGTCATTTGATGACAATGCTACAAGTCATAGTTCCTAGATGATTGATGTTATATGTGACATGTGTATTAAATGGTTATATCTATGTTTCCTATAGCTAATTTGGCATAATACATTTTTTTTAATATATATGCATAAAAATATATTAAAATATATATTATATAAAAAACGCTCCTAAATCGAAATCTTTTGAAAATTTCGCTTTTCGCTCCTGCTCCTTGCTTTCGCTTCCCGCTCCCAACAACGTAGCATCAAACAGTACTACGATAACATACTCATCATCGAAGTATATGTTGATGATATCATCTTTGGAAGTGATGATGATTCACTAGGTCAACAATTTATAACAACAAAGCTTTAAGAGGGGAAATGTAGACAACAATTTGTACATCAAACAGGACTACAATAGCATACTCATCATCAAAGTATATGTTGATGATATCATCTTTGGAAGTGATGATGATTCACTAAGTCAATAGTTTGCTAAGGACATGTAGAAAGAGTTTGAAATGTCTTTGCTCAGTGAACTAACCTTCTTCTTGGGACTTCAGATATCTCAACAGACAGGAGGCATTTTCATTACCCAGACAAAGTACATCAAGGATGGTTCTCCACTTCAAAGGG
Source organism: Pseudotsuga menziesii (assembly GCA_001517045.1). NCBI lineage: Eukaryota > Viridiplantae > Streptophyta > Pinopsida > Pinales > Pinaceae > Pseudotsuga > Pseudotsuga menziesii. The sequence goes on along the minus strand of LPNX010685683.1, from coordinate 343,178 downwards.
AGTGACTGCAGAAGATCTCAGAGTTCGAGAATATTTACATGATTCTTGGGTGGTGTGGTAGAATCCAGTGGAGATTTTCCTTCGCCAAGGAAAATGCACGGTCAAGATCTTGAAGAGATTCGAGATGTTGGTTGCAAGGCTACACTGTTGGCATCGAAATTGAAGTTGTTGTGTGATCCTACTTTAGAGACAGTTGATGCCACAGTTTATAGGAAGATGATTGGTTTGTTGATGTACTTGATGAACACGAGGCCAAGCATATGCTTTGTTGTGAACACATTAAGCCAGTTTCTAACAGATCCGAGACGTGTTCACTTGGTTGCTGCAAAGCACTTATTGAGATACATGAAGGGTACGATTGAGTATGGGCTAAAGTATGAAGCGAATCAGAAGATTAGCCTACATGGTTATGCTGATTCAAATTTGGCAGGCAGTGCCACAGATAGGAAGAGCACTTTGGGATGCTGCTTTAGTTTGGGATCCGATATGATCTCCTGGTTTAGCAGGAAGTAGTCATGTGTGGCGTTGAGTATAGCCGAAGCAGAGAATGTTGCAACCTGTTCAGCTAGTTGTGAGGCAGTATGGCTTCGAAAGCTACTATCAGATTTGCTTGATCTTGAGTTAGAGGTGACTTATATATTTTGCATCAACCAAAGTTGTGTGAAGTTGTTGGAGAACCCGATGTTGCATGACAAGTTGAAGCACATTGAGATTAAGTATCACTATATTTGGGATATGGTACAGAGAGGAGCAATGAAGCTCTAGTATGTGGCGGTAGACGATCAGATAGCCGATGTGTTGACCAAGTCGTTAGCCGGGGTGAAGTTTTGAATACTTCAGAGAGAGGCTTGGTGTCATCCAGATCGATGTCCCTAGAAAGAGGCAGTGATGAGAGCAGAAGATGCAAATGCACTAGAGGTGGTTCTCGCATGGTGGAAGATGTAGGTGGTCCTTGGGACATAATGCACATGGGTGCTCATGGATGTACTCCCATGCTGGAGACAATGGGAGGTCCATCGATCACAAAGACACTTTGTGTGTGCCTAGGCTGGTTCTTGCATGGTGGAAGACGCAGGTGGTCCTTGGGACGTAATGCACCTAGGTGCTCTTGGTTATGCTCCCATGCTGGTGGACCCAGGTTGACTGTTGAGAAATGTAATGCACCTGGGGTGCTCTTGGGCTGTGCCCATTGGGTGGGAGACACAGGTGGTTTGTTGGACATGAGGTGTGCATCTGGGTTGCTCTTCGTGTTGCATGATGAGATGACGATAGGAGATACAAGTGATTGCTGTGGCAATGTAATGTGTGGTCCTGGGCTGTATCTACGTGATGGCTTGCTTATGGATATGATGAAGATCTAGATGTAAGCTAGGCCAACATCCAACATGAAACAGGGTTGGCTCTGTAGAAACTTCTGAGGATGGATAGCTTCGAAAGATGTCACTAGTCAATGGTCAACAAGATGAGAATTGATGCAGGAGTGATGATGATCCAACGATGATGTCCAGAGACCGTGTCCAGGTGTGACGATGACTGTGTCAAGAGAATACCTTCCTAGTTAAGAGGGAGTATTATTGAAAATGTAACTTCAGAAGATATTATATTGTATATTATTATTGTATTTTATTGTACCTCCATCGGAGATGTTTTTCCTTCATTAGAGGTTGTCATTATTGTATTTGGTCATACTAGAATATCAAGGTAAAACCTTTGTTGTAAGTCGAGGCAATAGTCCCCATAAGAAGTATTATATAGAATATATTTTGAGTCTTCCTAAGTAGATCAACCCCAATTAGATAACCTGGACGACCTAGTTAGGTAAGTGAGTCACACGACTGAAAATATAAATAGGGAGGTTCCCTCCTTTATTTGGAGACACTCACTCACTCAAGTTTTTTAAGAGACAGAGAGAGACTAGTGCGCCAGTGTGAGAAGAAGAAGAAGATGTCGAAGATATCTTGGTTTGACATTGTACTTAGTGACGAAACTATTCTGAAGAAGTTTGCGTGGTTCTCTCCTTTATGGTTTCCTCGAGGAAAATCATTGTGTTCTTGTGTATTGCTGTGCTTGTCTATCTTTCAGATTAAAGATCTAACATAATTGAATTTCTGTGGAGTCTATGAGTCCCATGACATTGAGGGACATGTTGTTTGTCCTCAACACCAAATGAATAAAGAGCACCAACTCTTATAACAAGGCCCAACCTGGTTTTCTTAGTTCCAACTAAGGATGGGTGAGGTATCCAACCCTAAGGTGCAAGACTCAGCTTGCCATAAGGTGCAATCTCATCACAACTACAGCCATTGTCAAGTTAACTGTAATCACTGGCATATATCAATTACTAACATATCCCAACAATCATAAAATGTCAATGTTGTCACTTGTCAAAGATGCCACTGTCAAAGTAGGTCACTGTGAAATCAAACATCTGTCATTACCATCTTGTTTCCGCCTAAAACACACTTAACCACAGAAAAGTCTCCTAACCACTAGGTGTGTTCTTGAGGGAAACTATGAGTTTAGAACCCAATGTCACCTCGATTCCTAACTCTTCCGTTTAGACCTAACTCTCTAAAGGTCAAGGGGTGTTATCCCTACTTACTTAGTTTGTTAAAGACATTAATCGGGAATTAGAATTTATTAAGGTTTAAATAAAGTTTAATGACAAGCAACCATGCAGAGATGTAATAGTTTTCAATGACAGGCATACCTTGCTTTTGAGTTAAATCAAATGCAATTACAAGAAAGAAAGAAACAACTAATCAAGTCCAGTGCCTATTCTATTGGGCTTTGGAAAATACAATACACAACAATGTAAAAATACAAGATAAACAAGAATTTGCATTGAAATGCTTCCCAAATCCTTAGACCATTCAATACAATAAATTACTCATTAACATAACTCAACTTGCATTAAATGAAATGTAACTTGATCTGAAAATGTAAATAACTTGAACTGAAAATGATTTGAAAGCAAAATTGAGAATGAAACAAGAGATTGCAGTGTTTTGCAAGTGGTCCTGTGAGTTTTAGTTCATTTTAGTTCATTTTCCTTTGAGTTCATCCTCCAGCCTTATGAACTCAAGGTGTGCCAAGGTCTTGGAGAGACCTTAAGCTTGGCTTTCCATAAGGCAACCATCCTTCCTGCACTGATTAACCTATCCTATCGGTAATTGCTCGGTCTTCTTCATCCATACTTGCTTCTTGGCATTTGTCCTTTCAACATTTGTTCCTGTTAGACACAATGGCACACTAAGAGGAGGGGGGAGGGGTGAATCAGTGAGCCAGCACTATTTACAATTTCAATTTTCTTTAGCTACTTAAACAAAGATCATCATAAGTATAACATCAATCAATTACATAGACAACACAAACACTTCAAAAGATGAATTTATAAACTTTATTATCTTAGATTCAAATGGCTACAACCCTAGGGTCTATCAGCTTCAACTGAATCAGAAGCGCCAACTTCTATTCCAAGAAACAGCTTGGTCTTTTCTTAGATCCAACTAAGAAAACATGTACAAGACCCAGCTTGTATTTACATATAAATATTTGTCACATCACATATCCAAGTCTGTCATGCAACTTGGCTATCACCATCAATGAGTTGTCATAAATCAAGTACATCACTGATAAGTCAAGTCAGTGCTACCATTGCAAAGTCATTCTACGTGAAATGTCATCATGGTGCTGCTATCAAATAAAATCAAACTAGTGCTCAAGAATCCTCAAGTCATACACATAATTCATCAAAGGTACTACTGTTATCAAATCATCAAGTAGTCCTCTAGACATGTCTTTGTCAAACTGCTCATCTTTGTAAATCATCTTAAGTTCATTTGCCTGTCACAGCTATGTCATCAATCATGTCTTCAACTTGTCATTGCCTTGTCTTGCTGTTCATCAACTCTAAAATTGTTCTCTGCTTACTAACACTTACACAAGCTTCTGATTGTGCATCAGTCTTGGTCTGTGAACCGTAAATGATACTGTGACTGTGGATGATCGATGCTGCAAAAGAATCTTAATCCATGCTACCACTGAACTGTATGATGTGATGAACCTCAACCGTGGTGTATCAACCTTGTTTCAACTTGAAATTGTGTATACTGTAAATGAACCTCAAGACTTGTGCATCAGCCTTGCTTCAACTTGGAACTAGGTATGCTTTGAAAAAATTCGAAAGTACTGGTGCTGTGGATGACTTAAAGCTTGGACTGTTTACTCTGACCTCAACCTCTGCTGCAAAACCCAGACTTTGACAACTGTGGAAACCGCCTTGTCAAACTGTGGATGACCTTAACCCAAAACTTCGGGACTGCTGCTCATCTGTGGAAACTCGGACTGTTGGACTGCTTCTTCCTGTGTCTAAACTTGGGACTGGTGGTGGAGGACAGTCAACACCCAAGAAAAATTCTTCTTGCTGTGGCTGCCTTAGTATACCCCAAAAAATCAGAGCGAAAAAAACTTTACAAAATTTCCTGTCTACTGTAGCTGCCACAGTACCCGAAATTCTCCTTAGTGAGCAGCCCGAAATTCCTCACAGACACCGCAAATTTTTCTGCCTTAAATGAGGTCGTTTGCTGGTTATATTATATATATACCCATTTTTTCATGATATTTTCATCGAGCCAACCTGCTATAGAATTGCAATTTTTTAATTTTAATTTTTAATTTTAAATACTGAGCCGACTTCAAGATGTATTTTAATATTTTATTTTGACTTTGAACTTTAATTGGAGCCTACCTGTCTATGTTTTCATTTAATTAAAAAATCTTCTAAAGCTGAGCCGACTTCATCACATTGTCTCCACGTCATCTTATTCAACTAAATATTTATATGTATATGGATTGTTTATCACAACATTATTTCAACTTTAACACCAAGTAATCAAGTGTTTCCAAGTGCCTTTATATGAACAAGTGGGTGTTAAACCATCTCAAGGGTTCCTTTACCCCATCAAGCCACCACAAACCACAAATGACCACAGAATGGGTCATTTGCCCACTTTGGTGTTCCAAAGCCCAATCATGCCCACATCCAATGTTTTTTGTCCATTACCTTGTCTGCCTCTTGACCTTTTCCATCCAATGCCATGTCCTCTTTCCTTCTTGTCGTCAACTTGCCATTGTCATCATACTTAACTTTTGTCATTAATGTTGTCATCGATAACAAGCATGTTCATTAGTTCCTTCATCTTTACTGGCTTTCCTTGTTGAGCTGTATGAGAAACTTCTCATGGGTTGTTTCCATGTACTCCAATAGTCTTGAGCTTTGTGCCCAAAGCCACTGCAACCATAACATCTCATCGTACGACAGTATGCAACAATGTGACCAACATGGTTGCATGTCCAACACTTGACTGCACTGTTGGAACTTCCAACACTTCTTTGATCAACTTCATTCCTCCATACCTGAGAGTGTCCCTGACTGTAGGCCTTTGTCTTCTGATATTCAAATCTTTCTGCATTGGTCTTCTTCCAAAGTTCACTAGTTCTTCTTGCTAATGTGTATGAAGGACTCCTCCTCGGTTGATTTCTTTGACTTGCACATTCTTTAGCTTTGTGACCAAACCCACTACAAGTGTAGCATCTCAATGTGTGATAGGTGGTAGCAATATGTCCAGCTTAATTACGTGTCCAACATCTAACTTTGTCATTGGGGCTTCCAACACTTCTTCTTTCGTAGAGTCTACAATCCATAGTCTTATGACCAAAGTTAGAACAGGAATAACAATAACCATTAAATCCATTTTCATACTTGGGACTTTGGTTCCATCTTGAAGTTGCTTCTTTTTTGAGCTTACTTTGAGGAGTAGGCCTAACTCCTTGATGCATTCTTGAACTTCCAAAGTCTGTTGTCTTGTGCAGGTGCATGGGGAGCAACTTTGGAAGATGATGGACCTTCCTCTAGAGTCTTGAGAGACCAAGTGCCATTTTCTCCCTCCTTGCAACCAAGACCAGTCTTGTCAAATGGAGACCTTTGGCAATCGAAGATCTTATCTAGGACAACTGAACTGTCCTTGAACTTGACAAAAGCATTATTCTTTTCTCCTTTCTTCCTGAGACCAACCACCTTCATCTCCAGCTTTTGGATTGTTTGCTCCTTTTCTTCCAACTGATTCTTCAAAATTTCTTCTATCCTCTTGGCTTTCTCCAACTGAATTTTCAAATCATGATTGGCCTTTCTAGATTCTTCAAGCTCTTCAGAGTCTTCAGTAGGCTCTTCTTGTTCTTCCTTTTGACTGATCAATTTAGTCTTTAGTTGTTCAATTTCAGCATCCTTGTCTTCCAACTGATCCCGCAACTCTTTATCCTTGTGTTTGAGCTTCACAAGCAATACTCTCATTGTCATGGTCTTCTGTTGATATTCATTCAAAGAATCCAAGACTTTCTTTTTGAACCGTGTGAATTCACTATGGTTTAGATTAGTGTGTTCAAGATCCAATTTGCTTTGTGATAAATATTTATCAAAGTGAGATGTATCTCTTGTGCAACTTTTGATAGCCCTTCATCATCTTCTGCAAGAACCTTCTCAATTTCATCACACAAGATATCATTACAATAAAAAGCGTTGACTAAATTTTCATTGATGCCAACAGGTGTGTCGGTGTGTCTTGGTGCCCCTTGACGAGCCCCCGAGGGTGAAGTAGTTGTCAGTGTCAAAGGAGACCTGTTGACCTTGTCCACGCCCAAGTCTGAAGCCCTTGGATCCCTTTGGACAATGGCAAAAGCCCTGAACACCCTTAAGAGTGTTTAAGTACCCCTAAGATGTTTCTATGGTTCCCCAGTTGTTTCTTTGGATTCCCCAGTACCACAACCTATGCCCTAGTACCCTAGAATGTGTCCTTGGTGGGTTGAAGAAGTGTAGAACGTCAAAGAGTCCAAATGACCCATTCTGTGGTCATTTGTGTTTTTAATGAGGTCTAGAAGTTGACCCTGTGTTGTATGCTTTGCCCTTAAATCACTAATAATACCCTAATGTTGCATGATGATGCCTATTGCACCTTTACATTAGTCCTTGAAGCCCTCATTTGGTGACCCTTAAACCCACAATCCATTAAACCCTTACCATTAAGTGATGATGTCTTAAAACATTTTTAAAAGTTAACAAAACACTTAAACCCTCCTAAATGTTTTAACATTTAAATAAGTTTTAAAATTATTAAAAGTTTTATTATCGTCTACATGAAGTCGGCCCCATTAAGTATGATAAGTTAAAACAAGTTTTAATTTAATAAAACAATTTTAAAATTAAGAAAATGTTCCTTTTACCTTGAAGTCGGCCCTATTGTCCTCTCTCTCAACGTTTGGTTAGGTGTATTAATACACCAAAATGTTTGCCATAACATTACACAAAAATGCAACATTTGGTAAGAGTTTGGACTGATTTTTTTGCTGGTCTGAGGAAGAAGTTTCGTGGGCAGCAGCAAGAGTAAATTACAGACCCGAATTTCCAAAGAGGTACTCTTCAGGGTGAAGACATTTGTTACAGTCCCAAACTCTTGAAGGTTATCCACAGTCCCAAGTTAGAATAGAAGTCTTGGAGATCATCCATAGTTACAGTTCGAATCTTGGTGTTCACTGCTGGCAGTATGCGAGTTTTTGGAGAGTAATTACAGTCAGTTTTTGCAAGTTTTTGTAGTGTTGGGTATATACAGTCCAAGTTTTGTATCTAAACAACAGTCCCGAATATGCTAAACAACAGTGATCATCATCTATAGTACAATCCAAATTTCAGTCTTGAGGTCTTCTACAGTAAAGGTATGCTGGCATGACAATGTTGTACAATATTTATATGAACAGTGAGTTATGTGTCTAGATGTACAGTGAGGTGTACATGTGTTGAAGTGTACAAGTTTATGTACTTATATGAACAATAGTGTACAAGTGTATGAGTGAATACAATGGTATGAACAGTACAGTGATGAACAATGTATATAGTATTAAGTAATATACTGTGATGATGCATATGCATGCTACTATGCTATGATGATGCGTGCTAGATGATGATGTGATGATACATGCCTTGACATGATACACTCTATGATGACAATACATGTGATGATGATGTGCACTCTATGATGTTGATGCATCCCTATAAACTATGATGTACACACTATGATGATGATGCTCTTCTATGCACTATGATGTATTCTTGATGATGATACACGATGCACATGTATACTTGATGACAATGATGCATATCCTATGATGATGACGCTACTTGATGAAACACTATGATGATGCATACCTTATGATCAATAAAAGCAGAGCAAAACTACTTGACGAGTGATTGGGTATGATGAGATGTACAAGGATGTACATGAGCAGTGTATAACAGTGAAATGACTTGTTGGTATACAGTGATGACTTGGCAGTGATCAGAGAGCAGAGATTATTAGCAACAGGTTCAGTGATTGGTTTGACAGGTCCACAGGTTCAGTCGTCTTTTACTTCAGGGTGGTAGGGTGGTGCTAGGGCTCACAATTTTGTGAGTTAAGCTGTTGTAGCAGCTTGTCAGTTGTAGCTGACGAAGCCTAAGGGGTTGTAGCCCCTTCCAGTTGTAGCTGGTAAAGTTGTATTTAATTTGTATACCCTAGTTGTTGTTGGGTCAAATTTATTTTTAAAAAGGATTCCGTGGTTTTATCCCCAGGACTTGGGTTTTCACGTCAAAAATATTGTATACGGTGCATCTTGTTATTTTCATGTACATTGATGATATGCTATGATTGGCGATTAGCAACTTGCTCTTGATTAAAATTTTATAATAGTGCAAATACTGATTCACCCCACTCTCAGTGTTTCAACCAAAAGAATATATACCTTTACTAGAGTTCACTTCTTGCTTTTCTTCTTGATTGACCTCTTCCGAGGGCTTGTCTTCTGATTCCTGATCTGTCTTTGTTGATTGAAATTGTCATTGATGCCAACATGGGCTTGCAATGGCCCCACAGGTAGTTATTGATGCCACCAAGTCCCCCCTACAGTGCACAAGTATGGATGATCCTTGCACCACCACATCTAGTGCCTTGGAGCCCATACAAAGATGGGTTATGTCTTGAAGTACCTTATACCTATTTGACAAGGTGCCTGTACCCACAAGGATGGATCTTGGAGCCACCACCTTGTTGACAATGCTGAAGACCTTTGTGATAATTCTGAAGACCCTAGAGATGGTGTTGAAGCCCTTGTAGATGATGGAGAAGACCTAGATGGGTTGGAGAAGCATTAATGACCCATTCCGTGGTCATTCATGCTCGGATGGTGTCATGGTACCCTAGGAGGAGGTTTGGCAACCCCACAGGTGATGTCATGATGGATCTTGACTCTTGGAGGTCCTCTTGTGTGGTTGAGGTGGTTGAAGAAGTCCATGAAGCTCTCTTTCCATGATTGTGATGTTCTTGTACCCCTATCACTTGAAGGAATGCATGATGAGGCCCTCTTTGTGTTGGCGATGACCTTGCAACCCTTGTTGGGGTCATGGAACCCTTGTATATGATCCTTGCTACCATTATGATGATGATGACCTTGTATGGTCTTTGACACGTGTGTGGAAGCCCTTGATGATGACAACCATGTTGAAGAAGGCCACCTTGAAGATGATGACAATCTTGATAAAGAAGCCCTCTTGTACTTGTTGATCTTGAAGTCATAATGTGTTGAAGCCCACAAACTTTGGAGGAAGCATGCTTTTGCACATGGCATATCCTTGGAAGCCTTAATGGCCTAATGAAACCCTTACGTACGCTTATGTGGAGGATAGCCTTACTAATGATGGCATACAACAAACCCTAAAATTATAATGGTAAGGTTGACTCTTTAAAAGGGTGGTTGTGTGACAAAACAAAACAAAAAAATTAAAATAAGATTATACACGTCACCCTACAAGTCGACTCCAAAATAAATTCAAATTTAAATTTAAAAATTATTATTTTGAAGGTCCGCTCCTTAAAATAAGTTGTGAAAATGTGTATAAATACAAGTCATTTTCACATTCCACAAACAACCAACGAAGATGTGAAAGAGAGCTCGCCGACTGAGGCCAGGAGGATGACTGAGGCAACTTCCTGAATTTTTCACAGTTCAAATTTTGTAGCAGCAGTCAAATTTTTCGGTAGATGACAGTCCAATCTTGGACTGGTCTTGGGGTTGTACCAGCACATGTCTTGAAGACCTTCGGTGGTGACAGGCGCAACAAGTCTTGAAACTTTTTGGGTGTTATTTTTTTGGTTGTAACCCTGACTGAGGGAGTTCAGTGGAGGTAAAAAACAGTCCGAAAATTGCAGGCTGTGACTGTTGACCTTCAACCTCATACACATTCCGAAATTTGCAGCAGACGTGGAGGTGGAGTTTGTGACTTGTGTTGGAGGTTTTTTCACACAGTCCTGAGTTTTGATGAAGTCCAAACCTTTGATGCTTGAACAAGCGGTGGAGTATATTGGCAACAACTTGGTTTTGATCCTAAACAATCCGAGTTCTTCCACAGAGTCTGGCTTCTTCCTAAACAACATTAAAGGTGGAGTCTTCCTCAAACAGTCTGAGCTTGATGGTAGTGATTTCCTTGGAGTCTGATACAGTATAAACAATCTACAATATTGATAACTTCTACCGCAGACATACAGAGTTGACAAGCACTCTTTTGAGTGAGGTATGATGATGTACTGTATGTGAAACTCTTCTTACAAACTCTTTTAGATTGAAGTCATCTACAGAAGGTATACACAACCTCTAGTGTATGTACTAATCAAGGTATGTATAATGTTGTAAAGTCAAGTGTAGTGATACAAAGGCATTTTTACAGTGACATAAACATTGATAGTGGTATATGTACAGTAATGTGTGGAGATCTATACTCCATTCGTAGTGATGTTTGATAAGCATACTTGATGTACACAATACCATGATGAGGCTACACACTATGATAATGATGTGATGATGAACCCTATGATGCATAAGTGTTGGTGACTAGCAAGCACAAGTAGGAACAGTGATACAAACAGTGAAATATATTATAAGACAGTAATGGTGGATGAACAATGAAGTGTACTAAAGTGTATGTAGAGTGATGATGTATGAACAATAGTACAATAAAGCATACAGAAGTATCTTTGATGTGTGAATACAGGAGTATTGATAAGTCCATTACATGCATGCTATGATATGAAGATATAATCTTGATGATGAAGTATGCTATGATGATGTTAACACTACTGTATAAGGATGTTGATATGATGGTGCATACCCTATGTTGATGAACATTCCATGACTGCCTTAGAAGATAACGTATGTATTAAATTGAGCACATAGATCTGTGGACAAACACACAACTCACAAAATAGATCACACAATTTACTCAGCAATTGAAGAATGAAACAGTGCAAAAATGGCTTGCAGCTGTGAATGCTTTCATTAATAAAAAAGTAATCGGATAATAATTACAATGAAGTACAATGGCTTTAATAGCCACATGAAATTCGAATCCACATGAGGAAATTCGAATTGATAGACTCTACTTGACTGTAGATAACCAATACCTTGTCTAAATCACTATCGGAGGACTCAGTAGTTAACTGACCTTGTCTAAACCATAACCGGAGTTTATCGGAGCTCTAAAACACAACTCAAGTGTTACATTCAGTGTTGACTAAGGCTAACTGACTGTGGTAGGTGAAAAATGCGCCCCACATGAGTGCAGTCAAGTAAACCTAGCGCTAACTGAATGTAGAGGACTAGAACTGAATGTAACTGACTCCTAACTTAGCTTGACTAGTCATTAACTGAACTGAACTGACCTTGGTTGGTTTCGGCACTCCCAGTGGCTCCTAAATTGTAGGGATTGGTCTAGGAGGCTCCTAAACTGATGCAATCAAGTGCAATCAGTGGCAGTGAGCCTCAATTAGTGTTCCCCACACTTTAGTAACTGAAACATGTGCCCCAATTAGGCCAAGTAGACCCAATGGTGTTAATGACTATAAATAGATTGGATGGACTCCCGATTTAGACATGACTCTCGATTTAGACATATGACCAAATTTGGCCAAGGGAGGATTAATAATCTTAACACCCCCCCTGAATGCTAACTTGGACAATTGTGGGCCCTGGTAACTAAGAACATAGGTCACCCATTACATCAAGTAAAATAAAGTAACTGCTTAATACAAGGAGCTGGGGCAAAAACCGCATGGGAAAAAAGCCCCCCCTCTATCTAAGCAAGTAGAATTAGGTCTCAAGTTTGAAAAACTTGAAAATATGTTGCTGTAATCTTCATCTCTGTGAGGTAGCGAAGCAGCATGCATGGTGTGCTGTGCATAGGTATTCTAGGGCCTGGCATGTAGACTTCTTCTTCTCCAAAAATGATGATGGAAGGAAGGAGGAATGTAACCTTTGTCTCTTGCTGAATGAAGAGGTGTATGATCATATCCATTCTTCTGAATGTAGTGAGACTGAGCCCTTTCCATATAGCATCTTACAGGGAGTCTATTGCATCTCCCTGAAGGAGGTAAGATAGCATGACATAGCGCAAGGGTCTTTCCTTTCTGAGTGTCAGGTAAGTTTCCAGTCATCTTCCTAGCTTCCAGTTTGGAAGTAGGGACTGAATCTAGATCTGAGTCACCCTGAATCTCAAGGTCATAAATTGATAAAGATGGATTTGCAAAACTAGTAGAAGCTGTAAAAGAAGTAGATGCAATGATTTTGCCTTCCCTTGCAAGTGGCTGCTGAGAGTGCATTGGTTCTGAAGGCAGGAAATGTGAGAACTCATATGCTTTTGAAGCATGATTTGCAGTACCCTTTGCTATGATGCTCCCATTAGAGATATCTGTGATCTCCACTGAGTCAGGACCGAAGATTACTTGCTTTGGAGATCCAATATGGGTCATCTGATAGACAGATAACAGGTTTGAAGCTAGGGAGGGAACAAATAGCACATCTTTGAACCTTCCATGTTCAAGTTTGACAGAGCCCTTCCCCTTTGTTTTGACTTTACTGTTATTGCCCATCTGAATACTAGGACCATCAAAGGACTGAAAAGAAGAGAATGATTCTTTGGATGTAGCCATATGGTTGGAAGTTCCAGAATCAATGAGGAAGACAGGTGCTGATGTGCAGCAAGCCTTCATTGCATGGCCTTTCCTTTGGTATTCTTCATCTTCTTCTTCTTCAGAGTCATCCTTCCTTGCGCTAGCAGGTACAGAAATGTTATGCTTTTTCAAAAGACGAGCCATTTCATCAAGTTGTCTTCTCATATAGGAGCTTTCTGAATGAAAGCCCCTTCCATAGTAAGAGCAGAGGACCTTGCCTTTGCCATTCTTCTTGCTTCTCTTCGAACCTGAAGGTTCTTTTGACTGCTCTTTCTTCACAGGGGACTCATCCCTTTGCATCCCTTTGTCATTCGCTACCTCATCTCCTCTTGCAACTAGAGCTAGATCTTTGGGAGATCGAATGATCCCCATTTGGATCAATTTATCATTCTCAGAAATAAGAGATTGGATGAAGGCATTAAGAGTGGGCATCTTCCAATTTGGAGTAGTGAGCCTTACTGTTTGGAAGGTGGATACAAAGACTGAGTAGTCTGCATTGAGGTTTGTGAGAATGGCAAGGATGAGCTGATCTTCATCCTTCTTCACTTTGCATTGCTTCAACTGATATATCAGATTCATGAACTTTGTGAAGAATTCATTCAGAGATTCGAAATTGGATCGATTGAGAGTAATCAGATCATTTTCTAGCTGATGGATCTTCATCTCATCATGCTTATCAAATAAGGAAGCAAGCTTGTCCCAAACCTCCTTGGGAGTCTCCAAGTCTTGGATGTGAAATCGAAGATCTCTAGAGACTGAGGAGAGAAAGAGTCCATGGGTTTCATCAACTGTTCATGTACTTAGCTTTGTCTTTATCTGATTCTGGCTCTTCCTCTGTTTCTTCTATGAGTCTGAAGAGATGCTTGGTGCGGAGCATTACCACAATGTCATCCTTCCACTAGTGATAGTTGAAGGGAGTGAGAGGCTCCACTGGATGAGCCATTTTGAATGTAGTAAGAAGGACTGTGCTGCTGTAGCGAACGCAGTGAGAAGAAGAGGCTACTTGTAGCGAATGCTGTAAGAAAAGCTGATAACCTGTCACACAATCAAACACACAAAGTAAGGTCGACAGTTTGCACTTTTGGAATTTCCTTCACACCCAACATAGTTGATCAAGCAAGCTTGATCAACAATTTTCTTAACTTGGGATATTAAGTGGTAAATTCTCCGCTTTTGGTGCAGTACTGGAAGGAGCAATTTGCTAAAAAAAAATGATCCAGCTGGAGATCTGAGGAGGAGAGGTGTTTTGTCCGCCGAGGCTCTGATACCGTATTAAATTGAGCACATAGATTTGTGGACAAACACAACTCACAAAATAAATCACACAATTTACTCAACAATTGAAGAATGAAATAGTGCAAAAATGGCTTGCAGCTGTGAATGCTTTCATTAATAAAAAAGTAATCGGATAATAATTACAATGAAGTGCAATGGCTTTAATAGCCACATGAAGTTCAAATCCACATGAGGAAATTCGAATTGATAGACTCTACTTGACTGTAGATAGCCAAGACCTTGTCTAAATCACTATCGGAGGACTCAGTAGTTAACTGACCTTGTCTAAACCATAACCGGAGTTCATCGAAGCTCTAAAACACAACTCAAGTGTTACATTCAGTGTTGGCTATAAGGCTAATTGACTGTGGTAGGTGAGAAATGCGCCCCACATGAGTGCAATCAAGTAAACCTAGCGCTAACTGAATGTAGAGGACTAGATTTGAATGTAACTAACTCCTAACTTAGCTTGACTAGTCATTAATTGAACTGAACTGACCTTGGTTGGTTTCGACACTCCCAGTAGCTCCTAAATTGTAGGGATTGGTCTAGGAGGCTCCTAAACTGATGTAATCAAGTGCAATCAGTGGTAGTGAGCCTCAATTAGTGTTCCCCACACTTTAGTAATTGAAACATGTGCCCCAATTAGGCCAAGTGGATCCAATGGTGTTAATGACTATAAAAAGACTGGATGGACTCCCGATTTAGACATGACTCCCGATTTAGACATATGACCAAATTTGGACAAGGGAGGATTAATAATCCTAACAATATGCAGACCTCAATGACTTATGCAGATGACATCTACAACAGTTTGACATGATACCTTCAGAAGAAGACTTGATGATGATGATGATGACATGATACAGGTTTGTACAACACAAAAATCGAGGAGGTTGAGCGCTGTTTTCGAGGCAAATTATAGGCAGTCCGTATTGGAAAATAACTCTAAAAGTCCTCACTCATATTTTTGGTGTGGTGTGATGAGGACTTAGACTTTGTCCTTGTATATTTATGTAATAAGTGAATGTTATATAAAGAAAGTGATGTTTCGTACTTTATAGAATGGGTCTCACTTAAGTGTTTATTTAATAAATAAAGTAAATTAATTATTAAATGTGAGTGCATTAGATGATGGCCCTTGATTTTGTAAAAGTATCTCAACCCTAGATTAGGTGGTTAAGATAGGTTGTTACAATTTTTAAAGTATAAAACATATAGAGAAAGGAGCAACACATTTCCCAAGGAGAGGAGAAACAACACATTTCCCAAGGCAACCTGATGTTTGTACAACAGTACTTGAGCATTAAATGCAGTCACATGTGTGGCATGATTCCGAAGAAAGTGGCATGAAACTATTCCAGTCTATAGTTTGAGGTTGCTTTTGTTTGGGACATACACAGCTCAAAGTATGAGGTAAGTTCAATGTATATGCATACTATGATTCCTATTCACTATGATGATGATGCTACTATATACTCAGGCATGATAATGTTGTACAGTCAAATGTGTGAACAGTCATGATACAGTGGTATACATACAGTGATATATATATAGTGGCATATTTACAATGATGTATACAGTGGTATCCTTACAGTGATGTATACAGTAATATCTATATAGTGATATACAGTGATGAATCATCACTTATCTTATCAATCCTATATTACATTACTTTTCCTTTCATGGATTATCAGCGTTATTTGCACTGGGTATTTGTGTAAGAATGATTTTGTCATTTCAGTAATATAATAATGGAAAACCCGAAACATTCAAAGCTTCTAAAAAGGAAATTATTCAACATAATGTGAAAATTCTGGGCATCCATTGTTAACCATGCCAATATTAACAAACCACATTTTACCATTATTCTCTTTTAAACAATAATGATGAATGCTGATGCAAAATCTTAGATCAATAAAATGTGCCAAGAGTGGCATGTTTGTTTGCAACCATGTCATATTCATTCAGCAGGTTTCCATGAGTTGTTGTGTTCAATCATTGCTTAAATGAAAACAAAATTTCTTTTGTCTTGTACTCAATCCCCAAAGATTCTCATGCATAGGTAGGGTCCCCTGTTATTGATTAGGTTGCATCTAGTCGAACTTTCAAGTGAGCCGACAAAGATGAACAAAGTACTTGTTCAAACTCAGAGCTCAGAGGTCCATCAGGCCTTGATGGCCTTTTTATTTTTTGTACCACATGTTCATACCCCTTCGGGGAAGTTGTAATAAATGTACTAGCATGACAATTTTTTTGTAAAGGACTTGGCTTCCTAAGACATAAACGTCAATCCGATCATTCCAAGGTGTTTTTTCCCTTGCCAATTAAGCAGTGTTGAATAAGCGATGTATAATTTTCGAGTTTTTCACCGCTCCTCCATAGCTGGAATGGTCGTTTTGGTGGCTACGCCTTAGGAGGTTATTAAAGTTCACGTGTCAATATATTCCGAGAAAAATATTTTTTTTACGTTTTTAAGCCATTTTTTAATGGTTTAATTAAAAAACTTCAAAATGTAATAATTGATGGGTCTAGAGTCCGTTTTTGGCGTGGGCATGCTCGTTTTCACACTCAGAGCATCCTCTTTACCCTAGAGGCCACTTTTTCATGTGTTTCGAGCGGTTAAAACATCTTGTGGAGCATTATTTAGCTAACAGAGCATCAAATTGGCACTTAAATGCTAAAAGTGCATCATTTTGGCATAAGTCAAAGTAGTGAAAAGGCCAAATAAATGATTGTTTAATGGTTAGGTGATGATGGGGCATGGTGGTCTCCATATGGGCGAATTCTCCTTTGGAGGAGACGTCACTTTAAAAACATGTTTCATTACCTTTTTAACCAAAGTTTAAAAGCTCACGAATGTTTAAAGCTCAAGTGTGGCCCACGCTTTTGTATTATCGAAGGGATGGTGATATGACTCATCATTTAAAGTGACATCATCATATGTTATTGGTATTATATACCATATGTTATTTACCATGATTGGATCTGACGTCATCATCGATACGATTTAGTGTGAGGTTGGTTGAAGCCTTCAATAAAAAGGACATCAAGTCAAAGACGATCCTCCTTAATGTGGTGAAGGATCATGTGATCCCACATTTGACCACAAAGACCCGTGCTTATCTGATGTGGGAGGCTTTATCCAATTTGTACTAGAGCTCTAATGAGAACTGAAAGATGGTTTTGAGGGAGAAGCTAAAAAGTATCAAGATGGCCAAATCTGAGGGCATGACATCCTACATTACTACAATAAGTCAGGTGAGGGACGAGCTTGCAGCATTTGGGGAGACTGTTTCTGGCAGTGAGCTAGTGCGGGCAACCTTAAATGGCGTGCCCAAGCCATGGGCTCTTTTTGTGGAGGCTATAGTCCAAGGAGAACAAGCCTTCTTGGAATCGTTTCTGGGATGATTATGTGCAAGTGGAGACCTGGAGAGGTTTTGTGCAGGGATCTCTTCAAATGGTAGGGAGGAGGATCTCTTCAAACGGTAGGGAGGATGCGGAGAACGTGGCTTTGATAGCCAAAGGGAAGAAGTCCAAGAAGGGCCCCAAGCACAGAGGAACTAAGCAACAGGGTGGACAAAAGAAATTCTTGAGCAAAGTCAAGTGCTTTGGTTGCTAAGGGTTTGGGCACTATGCTTCACAGTTCCCAAACAAGAGCATAAAGAAGAAGCAACAAACAATAACTTTCGCTGAGATTGAGGAGTATACAACTAGATTTAAAAGAGAGTTTTCTCTCTGCGTTGGTCATTTTGAGAGAGCATCTATTGCCAATGTTGATATGGAAGATGAGAAAGAGTATTCATTGTTGACTTGCCATTCTTTGAGTGCATCCACCACAGACACTTGGTACATTGACAGTGAAGCCTTGAGCCATATGACAAGTGCTCAGGAGATGTTTTTTGATCTTTCACAGACATGCATGGATGTGGAGGTGGTGTTGGGGTATGACACAGTTGCCAGAGTAGTTGGATGTGGGACCGTTGCCTTTCAGAGGGAGTCTATGAGTCCCATGACTTTGATGGATGTCTTGTATTTCCCTGGGATGAAAAAGAACTTGATATCAATTTCCATGATCAATGATAGGGGTCTTGGAGTGTACTTCCTTGATGGACACTGTTGAAATACAGAGAGGGGGGGCGAATCAGTATTTGTACAATTTAAAACTTTAATCAAAAGCAGGTTGCTGATCACCAATCACAGCACATCATCAATGTGTATAAAGATAACAAGATGCACAATACACAATAGTTTTTAACGTGGAAACCCAAGTTCTGGGGGTAAAAGCACGGAAGCCTTTTTAAAAATAGTTTTCCAGAAATAACTGGAAGGAAGCAACAACTCCCTTATTACAAAGACTTCAATTTTCAAGCTTCAACTGAAAGGAGGCTATGACCCCTTGATTTACAGGCTACGTCTTGAAGGAAGCTACCACTCCCTAGTTTTCCGGCTTCCACCGGAAGGAGGCTACGACCTCCTTTCCTTGCCCCATCTTGCCACCCTGATAAGAAGAAGATTGTCGAACCTATGGACCTGTCACACATCAAACTTTGCTGCTGATAATCTCTGCACTCTAGTCACTGTCAAATCATCCTTGTAGTCAATACTGTCACATCATCTTTCTGCTCATGTCATCACTGTCATATCAAAACATCAATACTGCTGGTCAAGCTGCTCATCAACACTGCTGGTTACTGACAAGTCATCAAACATCAAGGTCTGAACATGTCATCATCAAAATCTACTCGTCTCATCATCATCATACAGTTCATCATCAAGGAGATTGCTTTATCAACAAGGTCTGTAAAACATCAGTCTCTTGAACATGCCATCATAGGATATGCATCAAAGTCATAGAGTATGTACTGTCATCATCATCATCAAGTAGCCACCATCATCATCAGCATGTAATGTGTATGTAACAAATACACATCATAGTGCATAGAAGAGTGTCATCACACCATAGCATGCATGATCATCATCATATCATCGTCATACTCTAAGCATGTATCATCATCATGTATGTATCATAGAAAGTTCATCATCACATGGGAGAGCATCATCACAAAAATATATCATTGTATGTATAGTTAACACATCCACTTGTACATACCTTGTTAATGCATGTTATGTGTAGAAAATCTCAGCTGCATAATTCAAGTTTAGACTCTTAAGACTGTAAGGAGGCTTAGCAAACTCAGACTTCAACCTTCAGATTCAGATTGTACAAACTTGTAAACTTGGACTGTGAGAGGACTGCAAATATCACCCAGAATATTCTTGTGAAAGAACTCAAATATGTAACAATTGTAGCTAGATTCTGCTACCACCAAAAACTCCAAAACAGATATCACTGCTCCATGATAAACTCAGGTCTGAGACATGCTGAAAACACGGGACTGTTCAGGATAATAAAACCCAGCAGAGTTCTTAAAAAATTAGATTGTTAAACCAAAATTCTGACTGTGTATAACTTCAAATTCGGGACTGGTGTTCTGTGGCAGAGTGTGGATAACACGTCATCAAAGCTTGGGCATGCTGTAAAATTCGGGTGTCTTTCTCCTGTTGCTGAAAATACTACCACAAAAAAAAAACTGTCCACAGACTATCAGACGTTAGATGGAGAAGAAAGTGAGCATACAAGACCAGCAGCTGTCTTCAATAGCAGATCCAAACCCTTGATGAAAAATAGAGAGCATAAACCTTCTGTGGCTTCCTTAAGGAGAAGAACCAGACCTTCGATGATGAAAGAGAGAATATACACCAGCGAATAATCTCAAATTTTACCTCAGTCAGAAAACTATAACCCGGCAAATATCCTCCAGTCAGCAACTAACTCGTTGATATATTTCTTTGGTTTAGACATTTGAAAGTATTTTTATATAGGTTTTTTAGTATGGGCCGATATCCTTCAAGGTAAATTTTAATTTAATTACGAGGCCGACTTGTTGGAAAGTAACCTAGATTGTTTATATTTTAAAATGTTTTATTATTTTATTTTGGAAGGTGTTGACTTTTAAAGGCGAAGTTGAGTCCCCCCTTTTTTTATTAAAAAAATTGTTTTAACCTTTTAGAGGGGTAGACATTAGGGGATGGTTGTTAATTAAAAAATTAGATTTAATATTTTAATTATATTTTGGTTATTTTAATGATTACCAATGTGTGTGCTCATAAAAAAATGGTTATTCTTCAATACTTTATCACTTATTAAAATTTTTATTAGAGTTTTATATGTTAGGGAAATACTAGTGTTCTTAAGGGAAAGGGTAGATAGTAGGCTTAGGGATCAAAGACAGGGATTTTAGGGTATTTTGTTAGGTCGTTAGAGTTACCATAAGTGAAGACTCATAACTAGCAAGGTGTGAGGGTAACAAGGTTTTTCTTAGGGTATCAAGACCTCTATCAAACGCAAATGACCACTAAAAGGGTCATTCGGACTCTTCCAACTTCTTCAACCCACCAATAACACATTCTAGGGTAAAAGGTCATGGTTGTGGTGCTGGGTAACCAATGACACAACCGGGGAACCATCGAACCAACTTGGGGTACTTAACCACTCTACAGGGTGTTCAGGGCTTTTGCCATTGTCCCAAGGGCTCCAAGGGCTTCAGACTTGGGCTTGGACAAAGTCAAAAGGTCTCCTTCGACGCTGACACTTACTCAACCCTCAGAGGCTCCTCAAGGGGCACCAAGACACACTAACACACACTTGTTGGCATCAATGACAATTTAGTCAACAATCTCCCCCTTTGTCGTTGATGACAACTCCAAAGCTCCCCCTTAGAATGAGCTTCCTTGGACCACACAACTCCCCCTTAGATCATGCTTCTTTTACCTACCTCTCCTTTTTCTCCACCTTTGGCATCAATGGCAAGGGGTACTTCTACCATGCTCCCCCTGTCATATTGTAGTGTTGTTGAAGATAGATGAATTCAATTAGGAGATAGTATGACTCCCAATTTTTCTCTGAGGTACTCAAAAGTCTCTCTTGGGAGAGGCTTAGTAAAAACGTCTGCAACCTGTTCTTTTGTCTCGATATATTCCAACTTGATATTCTTTTCTGTGACCTGTTCCCGAAGAAAGTGAAATTTGATTGGAATGTGCTTGGTCTTGGAATGCATAACTGGATTCTTGGAGATACTAATGGCACTCGTATTGTCGCATAGAATAGGAATCGATTCATTGCATGTCACGTGTATGTCTTGCAGGGTTTGCTTCATCCAAAGAATCTGAGTACAACAAGCTGCTGCTGCTATATATTATGCTTCTGCGGTTGATAAGGACACTGAAGACTGCTTTTTGCTTGACCAAGATACCAAACAACCGCCTAAAAAGAACGCTATTCCACTAGTGCTTTTTCTATCGTCAACACATCCTGCCCAGTCTGCGTCTGAATATGCTATCAATGTCAGATCATTCCCTTTTGGATACCAAAGTCCAAAATCCAAAGTTCCTTTGAGATACCTGAAGATCCTTTTAACTGCTGTAATGTGAGTTTCCTTTGGGGCAGCTTGAAATCTTGCAACTTGTCCAACGACTTGCATCACATCTGGTCTGGAGGCAGTTACATATAGTAGACTACCAATCATTGACCTATAGAGCCTTTGATCAACTTCCTTAGATTCATCATCTTTGCTTAGCTTACAACCGATGATCATAGGGGTACTCACAGGTTTACAGCCTTCCATCTGGAATTTCTTCAACATCTCCTTAATGTATTTTGTCTGGGTAATAAAAATGTCTTCTGTTCTTTGAGATATCTGGAGTCCCAAGAAGAAGGTCAATTCACCGAGAAATGACATTTCAAACTCTTTTTGCATGTCCTTAGCAAATTGTTGACTCAGTGAATCATCATCACTTCCAAATATGATATCATCAACATAAACTTCAATGATGAGTATGCTGTCATTGTCTTGTTTGATGTACAAGTTGCTATCTGCACTTCCCCTCTTAAAGTTTTGTTGTAGTAAGTACCTGTCCAATCTGGAGTACCAAGCTCTTGGAGCTTGCTTTAGTCAATATAAGGCCCTTTTTAGCCTGCATACATAGTCCTCGTTTTCTGAAAGTTGAAATCCTTCTGGTTGTTCGATATAGACTTCTTCTTCCAATTCCCCATTTAGAAAGGCTGATTTTACGTCCATCTGATACACTTTGATGTCTTTGGAGCAAGCGTAGGCCAATATCATTATGATAGCTTCCATTCTAGCAACTGGTGCATATATTTCTTCAAAGTCTATTCCTTCGATTTGAGCATAACCCTTACAAACCAATCGAGCCTTGTTTCTGATTACCTGTCCATCTTCATTCATTTTGTTTCTGAAAACCCATTTTGTGCCAATAACATTTTTGTTACATGGTCTTCGAACAAGTTCCCAAGTTTCATTCTTCTCAATTTGATCTAGTTCTTCTTCCATAGCTTTAACCCATTGTTCATCTGTAGTGGCCTCTGCAAAAGTTCCAGGTTCAGTTGCAAACAAAAGAGAGAAGTGTACCTGCTCATTTCTTTCGGGTTGTCTTCTTCTGGTTCCTATTCCAGCATCCTTACTTGCAAATTAGAACACATTGTGCACCTTTTGTCTCTTAAATAATTTTTAGGCACAAACTAAAGTTTTTTTTAAATAAAAACTTTAGGCATGCCATCAATTAATCCACCATAAGTTTGGAATAGCTTGAATTATCAATGTATTATTCTTCTATACTCTGAAATGCCCTTGGATGGACAACACCTTCTTAGGAGTGAATTGAATTGAGTAGACTAGCTCCTCGCGTGTCTAAAAACACCAAGTCATTGTCAAGATGGAGGTTAAATCATTACCATGCACAGTCATCAAATCATTAGGCTGCTCACTGAGACTGTAAAAACTTTTGTACGATCCGGCCAATATGAATATATGATTTGATATGCAATGGTTGGAGGCTATATAAGGGCCAATTGGGTGCCCATATCTACCTTTGGATCATTAAAATATTAAGTATAACATCGCCATGCATGTTCATGTAAATCACCACCTGATTCACTAAGGAGAAGCCCACCACCTTTTTGGAAGTCAGTGATTTGTCATATCCCCACCTAATTGATCAACAAAAGTGTGGACCATGTCAAACACCTAGGGGGACTAAGAGACACTAATTAATTAGCCTAGGGAATTTTGCTAAGTAATTATTATTGAGGCTTGTACTTAGTTGATTTATTGTCATTATTTAATAATAATATGCAAATTTAATTATGTGGAAATAAGAGCCATGTCAGGAGGGTGCACTTGGGCAAGCCAACTTGCCAAGGAGGAGATTTAGAAATTGACAAGGATTGACAAAAACAAGCAGTCAGAAGAAGAAGGAAAGTTCCAAAAGCTAAGAAAAGTTGTCATAGAAAAAGAAAGCAACATTTGACCAAAGGAGGGCACAGTTTCCTTTTGGAGGCTCAGTCTTAAAAGCAGGAAAGACAGAAAAGTTGTCATAAGGAAAAAAGAAACAATTGACCAAAGGAGGGCGCAATTTCCTTTTTGGAGGCTCAGTCATAAAAGTTGTCATAGACAAAAGCAACAATTCTAGGCCTAAGGGGGGTGCAGTTACTAAGTTTGATGAATGACATGGACAGGGAAACAACTCACAAGGCCCCTACTTGCCAATTTCTCAAGGAGGGCACACCATTTGGCTAGGGTTAGGGTTTTAGCAAGGGAGACTTGCCTAGCAGGTGATTGACTTGCCCAACAAGTCACTAGTGATCTATTTAATGTTAACTCGAGCTCCGTTTCTCAGTTTGGTTAATGATTGATTGTGTGCTTAGTGAAGCCAAACTTCAAACTGAGAGTTGTGCCTCAGTCCCTTGGGAGATGCGCCCAAGTCATTTCTTTTCTCTACTTCTTCCCCTTTCATTCTCATTGCAGGTGTTGGAGAGCTAATGAACAACACCATAGTCATATCATACATATATTGCAGCCATTGCTTACATTGAAATCGAGCTCCAATGAAGTGGAAGCTTCACCTATGCTCCCATTCTAGCTTGATGTCAGATTTGGGCCTCTTGCTCACAGTTTTGGGTCCCATTTTGGAGTGATTAGTCCTCCAAACTCTTCGTGATGTGCATCATTCCATAAACTTTGATTATTATCTCTATAATATGGTAAGCTTTCTGTTCAATAAGCTCACATGTGAAATTTTCCATGAATGAGCTTTAAATTGTCGATAGATGAGGGTTTTGATTAGTTTAATGCAATGATAAATGAGTATGGCTATGAGGAGTATGAATGATGTAATGTGTTAAATACGAATATATTATTCTTTGTTAATTTCCATTATCAGGTCTGATGTCATTCTGATATGAAATCCATGCATTTCAGTACACCCTTGCTAGATGATTAGGAAAAATTTACTAGTCTCAGTTGATTTAATTCCGAGAGTTCTGTGCATCAGAATGCAATTCCGTAAGTTGTATGTTGTTAACTAGTTTGAACAACCTCCTCTGCGTAGGGCCTTCCTGGGTCAAAACTACCATATTTTCCCAAATCCTTCCTAGCAGCCCCAAATCCTTTTGGAACTGTTCTTGGCTGTCTGAAACCTTATATGAATCCTATTACCAGTGTATCAACCCATTTGAACTGTGCCCAAGCCTCTAGTTTATTGGATTTGATAATGTCTTCCTAGTTTCACAGTTAGGTGACCCAGAAGCATGGGAGTAGGTTTCAGTGGATGCTGATTTCGAAACCTAAATGGTCCCATGATCTAATTGTGTTAGGGAAGATACTTTATCAGTCTTAAAAGTTTTCTTGGTTGCTTCCCTCAGCCCACTTGCTTGTTCCTAAATTTCTCAACAAAATACCGTGATTGAGTGCAAGTTTTATATCAGAATTTTAATTAAATTTGCAGCAAGCTAATGTTCTGATTTGTACACTAGATCAAAGATATTACCGTGGTATCAGAGCATGTTCTTCCATACCTGCTTTTGATATTCATTGATGGGTCCAAATTTAATTCTGATTCTAAAAGAAAGGTTTCCGAAGAAGAGGAAGTTGACTATGTGGAAGGGAGATTCCACAAAGATATGGATGAAAAGGATGAGTTCAGAAACTTTGTGAGAAACATGTTGAAAGGGCCGAGTGATGTTTCAACCAATATCATTTAGTCTGGTCAAGAGAACAAAGAGTTCCTAGCTAAGTAGCTGGGTGCTAAAGTGAAAGTTTCTCAGTTTTCATCCCACCCAGTTTCAATGCCCAACCCAGTTTTCTTGAACGCTGGAAATTGCAGAATATTTTTTAGACAAATAAAACACTGTTGAAACTTACTTTTAATGACAGAAAATTAAATAATAAATGCACACCATAAACTTGCCCAAGAAAAACCCACAAGGGGAAAACCTGTTTGGAGAGAGATTTTATTTTTCAAGAAAAATTACAGCAATACTCAGAAAATTTTCAAACCAGCTTATCTCAATTGGAGAAAATTTTCTGTCACGTTTTCCATGCCAAGCCAGAAAAATCAAACTCAGAAATTTCTGTTGTAGCTGCCTCGAAAAACGTGGTGCTGTACGGATTGTACGATAGCCTATTGTACGGTCTATCACAGAAACCGTGCCACAAAAAGTTGTCTTGGGATTTGTGCCTTCTAGTTTGCATCGGTATTTGTGCCCATAACCCTTCTCGAAATCTATGCTTGAAAACCTCCTCGAAAATCATGCTTGTACTTTCCTTCTCGAAATCAGTGCACTGTACAGATTCTGTTCAGTATAACATGTACAGATAGGCAGCAACAAATGTTGCTGTCTCGAGAATTGTGCCAGCTGAACTCCTTGAAAATCATGCCTTGCTTTTGCTGTACTCTTCCTCAATTTGTGTGCCCAAGAAAAATGGCTGCTGATGCTATTTTTCTTCTTTCTCAGAAAATGGCTCTGCTCTCTCTCAACTCTCTCCTTCACTCTCGTCTCAAAAGTGAACGCCTTTTCCTTTCCTTGCCTTTTTGGTGAAAATAGTAGGGTAAGTGAATGGTCTTCTAATCCAACGGTTGAGATTGTCTTAGATGAGTGGATGGGATTAAATGCTCATTAAATCTCATTTAAAAACTAATTTCACTCACCTCACTTAATTTTTTCCAAAAAGTGACTTTAATCTCTAAAGTCAAATTAAATGCTCATCTCAAGTCAGTTAATGCAAGGGTCACTTTATTTCCCCCTTTTAAGTGACTAAGGCAAAAGTCACCTAGGGGAACACTTTCCTAGGTACAAAAATCAACACTCCCTCTTATCGAGGAAGGTGTTTAGCACCACTCCCAACTTGTCTTTGAAGAAGACAAACTAGCCCCTCCCCAAAGATTTTGTCAGAATATCTACAACCTGCTCATCAGTGGAAATGTACTGTAATGTCACTGCTCCTCTTTGAACCTAATCCCAAATGAAATGATACCTGATCTCAATATGCTTTGATCGGTCATGAAAAACTGGATTCTTAGAGAGTTGGATGCAAATCTGATTGTCACAGTAAATCAACGTAGGCCTCAGCCCCTAATCAAATAAATCAACCAATAACTTGCGAAGCCACAACGCCTCAAAACTGGCCTGACTGGTTGCCATATACTCGACCTTTGCAGAACTCAAAGCAACAGACTTTTGCTTCCGATTGAACCGTGACACTGCTGTCGAGTCCAAACTAAAACAACATCCGGATGTGCTCTTCCGGTCTACCACACTGCCTACCCAATCTGAATTTGTGAAGCCAATCAATCTGATCCCATTCGATCTCCTGTAGTGTAGACCATACTCCACTGCCCCTGCAAGGTAATGCAATACATGTTTTGTGGCTACCCAGTGCACTCTCCTAGGCTCAACCATGAACGGACTGAGATTGTTGATCGCAAAACACAAATCTAGTCTGGAGTTAACCAAATATATCAAAGAACCAATGAGCTGACGATATAGTGTAGGATCCACCAACTCTCCCTCAGAAGCATGAAGCTTCTTCCAGTTGGTGACCATCGACGTAGACATCGGCCTGCAATCCTCCATCCAAAATCTCCTCGGAATATTAACTGTATACTTTCCCTGCCCTAGGAAAATATGTCCAAGCTCCTGCCAAACTTCCAATCCCCAAAAATAGTGCATCAACCCAATGTCCGTCATCTCGTACTCTGAAGCAAGATCTTTCTTGCAAGCTACAATAGGTCTCTCTCCTCCTGTGATAAATAAGTCATCCACATACAACAGAAGAATGAGCAGATCATCTTCAACCATGATGAAATAAAGATTCGGATCTACCTCACTCTTTTGAAAACCTATCCGCTTCAAGTAAGAGTCAATCCTGGAGTACCAGGCTCTAGGAGCTTGCTTCAGCCCATACAAGGCTTTCTTCAGCCTGCACACATGAGACTCTCCCCATGAATCTCAAAGCCTTGAGCATGCTCAACATAAACCTCCTCCTATATGATTCCATTGAGAAATGTGGTCTTCACATCCATCTGATGGATCTTCCAACCCATTTCCGCAGCAATGGAAATCAATGCCCTGATCGAAGTATAACGAGCAACCAGAGCAAAGGTCTCATCATATCAACTCCCTCAACCTGTGAGAAACCTCGCGCCACAAATGGAGCCTTGTACTTCTCCACACTACCATCTCCAGCATGTTTTAGCTTGTAAAGCCAAGGAGAAGTCACCACTGACTTCCCCTCATGTCTTGGAACTATCTCCCAAAAATCGTTCTTCATGATGGAATGGTACTCATCCATCATGGCATCTCTCCAAACATGATGCTGGGAGGCCTCGTCAAATGTAGAAGGCTTTGAATCACAAAGACTAGCCACTAATGCCATACCCAATCTGTCTGGCATCTGGATAGTCCTCACTGGCTCCCTGGATGTCCCAAACGCCTTTGCTTCCTTCAAGGTGTCTCAAAGCCACTTAGGCTTCTTCTTCCTTGAAGACTGCTTCCACACCGGTCTATCCTCATCTGATGAACTACCAGAGGTAGAAACCCTAGTAACCTGTGAACTAGAAGCTGGTGTACCCTGTAATCCTGAAGCTCTATACGGTAAACCTATAACCTGA
Source organism: Pseudotsuga menziesii (assembly GCA_001517045.1). Classification (NCBI taxonomy): domain Eukaryota; kingdom Viridiplantae; phylum Streptophyta; class Pinopsida; order Pinales; family Pinaceae; genus Pseudotsuga; species Pseudotsuga menziesii. The sequence continues at coordinate 314,787 of LPNX010685683.1, read as the reverse complement.
GACCCAAAGCCTGTCCTCGAAGATCCTGCTGGATGAACCACTAAAACTGGAGAACCTGTGCCTATACTCTGTGGTCCAGTAACTCTGGAAACCTGTGAACCTATTTGCTGCACTGGCGGTGCCTGTGAAACTACCTAAGGTGCAGGGACCTGTTGCTCTCCCTGCTCCGACTCTCTAGACTTCTTGAAGGCCCGCTCCTCCTCAAATTTCACTTCCCTCCTCACAACAACCTTCCTTTTAGAAGGAAGATAAATGCAGAAGGCCTTTTAAGCCTCATCATACCCCACAAAGATACCTCTCTGCTGTGGGCTCAAACTTTGTCCTCTTCTCGGAAGGGACATGTGAGTAAGTCAGGCAACCAAATATCCTAAAATGACTCACCTTAGGCTTCTCTCCTGTGAAACTCTCCTCAGGTGTCTTGTTCCCCAAGACACGATGGGGACTCTTGTTCTGAAGATAAACAACTGTATTGCATGCCTCTGCCCAAAGGAAGAAAGGAAGTGACTGATAATGTAACACAGCTCTAGATGCTCCAACAATAGATCTATTGTTCCTTTCTACCCCTCCATTATGCTGAAGAGTGTATGGAGTCGTCAACTGCCTTCGATTGCCCTCCTGTCTGCAATATCCAGCAAACTCCTTGGAGGTATACTCACCCCCGTTATCCGATTTGAGAGCCCGTATCTTCCTCCATGTTTGATTGTCCACAAGAGCTTTGAACTCTTGGAACCTCTGCAAGACCTCCTTAGATTTCTTGCTCTTCAGGAAGTAAATCTAGGTCTTCCTGGAATGGTCATCGATGGATGTCACATAGTACTTGAACCCTTTCAAAGAAACAACTGACACAACTCCACACAAATCAGAATGTATCAAGTCAAGAATCCCTGCTGACCTGCTATCACTGCTAGGAAAAGCAGTCTTGGTGTACTTTCCTAGAGCACACCCTCTGCATACCTCACTGTGCTTCGTGCTGAACTCTGGCAACTCTGTAACCATAAATCTCAACATATGCAAAGCTGGATGATGCAGATGAGCCATCCTCCTATGCCATAGCTCACAAAGCTCGCTGTCGCTGATATGTGCCAAAGCATGCTGAGGCTGAAACAAGAGCTTGTACAGTTTCCCACATCTGACTCCAATGGTGTAGGAAGTAGATGGTCCTACAGTCTTGGAAAAAACACGCACATGTCCATTCAAGAAGGACACCCCAAGATCCCTATCCTCGATCATGGAAACTAAAACCAAGTTCTTCTTTAGCCCAGGTACATACAATACATCTCTCAAAATCATGGGACTCATGGACTCCCTCTAAAAGGCAATGGTCCCACGCTCAACTGCTCTGACAACAGAGTCATCTCCCAACACTACCTCCACATCAGTCTCTGTCTGTGAAAGCTTGAAGAACATCTCTCGAGCACTTGTCATGTGGCTCGAAGCTCCACTATCGATATACCATGTGTTGGTGGTGGATGCATTGTAAGAATGGTCTGTCAACAAGGAATACTCCCTCTCACTATCAACATTCGCACTGTTGATGATGGATGCTCTCTCTCTATCAACATGTCTAGTGCAAAGAGAAAACTCTCTCTCAAATCTAGCTGCAAAATCCTCAACCTTTGTCGTCTACGGCTTCTTCTTCTTCCTCTGTGGACACTGCCCATCATAGTGCCCCATCTTCTAACAAGCAAAGCACTTCACAGTGCTCAAATCCTTCTTCTGCCTATCCTGCTGCTTGGCCCCACCCTTCTTGGGACCCTTGTTGAACTTCTTCTTCCCCTTTGCTGTCAACGCCACATCCTCCTCATCCTCCCTACTAGTAGAAGCACTGGCCTGCACAAGACCCCTCCGAGTCTCGTCCTGAACAAAATCATCACATATCCCGTCCCATGTAGGTAAGTTCTCCTTAGCTACCAAAGCCTCCACAAACACAGCCCAAGGCTTTGAAACCCCATTCAAAGCCGTTCGCACTAGCTCTGCATTAGGAACAACCTCCCCCACTGCAAGCTCATCTCTCACCTGAGAGATCCTAGTAAGGTAAGATATCACAACCTCCCCTTTGACGATCTTGATAATTTTCAACTTTTCCCTCAAAACCATCTTCCCATTCTCGTTTGAGCTTTGAAACTAGCTGGTCAAAGCATCCCACATCTGAAATGCATGGGTCTTACTGGAGATGTGAGGAATCACATGGTCTTTAACTGCATCTAGGATTATTCTTCTAGCTTTTATGTCCTTCTTGTTGAAGGCGGTAAGTGCTACTGTATCGGTGGTAGGGAGAACAACAATAGGAACTGCTGTAGTGTTATGAACCACCTCATCCCACAACTCATTCTCCTCCAATATTAGCACTATCCTAGCTTTCCATGGGACAAAATTCCCATCCCCATCAAGCCTATCCTCCATCATAAGTCCAGTAGCCATTATCTCTGCAAAGTTCAAGTTTCAACAGGGTGCTGCCCACTGGTAAAAGAAATTTACCGAGTTTTGGAAATTATTCTATGTCTGCAATAATTTTAATTTTCTGCCCAACCTTGCTCTGATACCATGAAAGTTTTCTCAGTTTTCAGCCCACCCGGTTTCAATGCCAAATTTTCAATGTTTATTGCCCAACCCAAATTTCATGAAGGCTAGAAATTGCACAATATTTTCAGACAAATAAAACATTGCTGAAACTCACTTTTAATGACAGAAAATTAAATAATAAATGCACACCATAAATTTCAGACTCAAAGAATTTTGGCAAACTTGCCCAGGAAAAACCCACAAGGGGAAAACCTATTTGGGGAGAGAGATTTTTATTTTCAGGAAAAATTACAGCGATACTCAGAAAATCTTCAGACCAACTTATCTTAACCAGAGAAAATTTTCTGTCTCGTTTTCCATGCCAAACAGGAAAAATCAAACTCGGAAAATTTTTGTTGTAGCTGCCTCGAAAAACGTGGTGTTGTACGGTATCCTGCTGTACGGCTTGTCTCGAAAACCATGCCATAGAAAGTTGCCTTGGGATTTGTGCCTGTTGGTTTTCCTCGAGATTTGTGCCCAAAACCCTTCTCGAAATCTATGCCTGAAAACCTCCTTGAAAATCATGCACGTACTCTCCTTCTCGAAATCAGTGCATTGTACGGATTCCGTACATTACGACTTGTACGGACAGGCAACAATAAATGCTGTTGCCTCGAGAACTGTGTCGACTGAACTCCTAAAAAATCGTGCGCTACTTTTGTTGCACTCTTCCTCGATTTGCATGCCCAAGAAAAATGGTTGTTGCTCTTTTTTTCTTTCTCAAAAAATGGCTCTGCTCTCTCTTAGCTCTCTCCTTCACTCTCGTCTCAAAAGTGAATGCCTTTTCCTTTCCTTGCCTTTTTGGTGAAAACCGTAGGTTAAGTGAATGGTCTTCTAATCCAACGGTTGAAATTGGCTTAGATGAGTGGATGGGATTAAATGCTCATTAAATCTCATTTAAAAAATAATTTCACTCACCTCACTTAAATTTTTCCAAAAAGTGACTTTAATCTCTAAAGTCAAATTAAATGCTCATCTTAAGTCATTTAATGCAAGGGTCACTTTATTTCCCTCTTTTAAGTGACTAAGGAAAAAGTCACCTAGGGGAACACTTTCCTAGGTCCAAAAATCAACATAAAGATGGAGAAGGGAGCAACATTGGCTCCCAGTCTGAAGAGAGAAGGATCTTGGGTGGATCCATATTCTCTAAGACCGGGCCTCAGAATAGTCCTCTGGAGTATAAAGATAGACGTAAGTTGCAACCTCGACCCACCATACCCAAGTTCATCGAAAGCCCGAAGGAAGACCCTGAAGTGTAGACTGAAACAGTTGCTTCATGGGAAGAGAAATTTGCTGCATATCAAACCTTGAGTGAAGAGTGCAGAAGGGCTCTGCCATTTAGAGATTTTTGAGAATCTCTGAATAGGGGGCAACCAAGAGGAGTTCAAAGGTTGCCATATCAGAATTTTAAGTTGAAGAATGCCATTAGCAGAATCACCTTACCATACTTTGATTGCACTTCCAAGTGCACAGTGAGTTCTTGGATTCAGAATCTGGACACTTATTTCGAATTGAATCCTATGGCAGAGAGAGATGCCATCAAGTTGGCAACCTTACATCTTGATGGGGAGGCCATTGACTGGTGGTTTCATGGCATGAAGACCTTGGGCCATGACCAAGTAGTTACCTACGAGGAATTCACCTGGAGACTAACAAAAAGATTTGATCGAAGAGATCTTGACATCTCTTTCCGTGATTTGGCACATATCAGACAAGTGGGAACTCCTAAAGCTTACATATCAGAATTCCAAAAGGTTGTTGTAATGGTCACTGACATATTAGAAGCAAGGATGATCCTTCTGTTTACAAAAGGACCGACTGAACCTTTGAAAGGGTTGGTGAAAGCTTACCGACCCACAACTCTGCAAGAAGCGGTAAGTAGAACTAGAGACCCGCAAGATGCAATTTCGAGGACCAAGTATCCTCCTAGACCCTCTATGCCACTCAAATTGTAGAATCAAAGACCTCCAGTGAGGAACTTTCTTGCCCCTGGTAAGAAAGACTACTCCTACAAGGATCGAGATGAGCCGAAGAGAAAAAAGCTCTGTTTTTCCTGCCAATAACCATGGGTTCCAGGCCACAATGTGTCAAGGGGAAGGCACACTGCATTGAAGTGTTCTCTGAAAGTGATGAAGGGAGGGTGGAAGAAGTTGACATGGCTGATGGAGAATATGAAACAACTGAGGAAGAAGAGCAACTTCCTCAAACCAACAACAAAATTGCAGTACTCAATGGAGTACCTCGGTTCTATACATTGAGGCTGAAAGGATTGCTGCAAGGCCAAAGAATCACAGTCCTTGTTGATGGGGGTGCCACCCATAATTTTATTGATGCAACCAGGGTGGAGAAAAGAAGAATGCCAACTGAGTCTTTTGAAGGATTCACTATGGTCATACCGGGTAATCATACCATTGAATGCAATCGGTGGATTCTGAACCTGCAAGTAAATCTGGGAGACTACATAGTGAAGGACAACTTTTATGTTGTTAATGTGGCAGACACCAACATGGTGTTGGGAGTTCAATGGTTGTACTCCATTGGAGAACATTCCATGAATTACAAAATTACCCCAGATAAGTTTCAAGGATGTTGAAGGGAAGCCTATAGTTCTGAAGGGTATGAATACTTACCCCAACCAAATAATTTCTGCCAACAGTATGAGATCCATTCTGAGGCATGGAGACATTGAATGGGCTGCTAAATGTCAGATCACAAATGAGGGGACTACAGTCAAAGTTTCCTACCAGCCCAAAGACATAAAAAAGATGCTGCACAAGCACAAGAGGGTTTTTAAAAACCTTCCACATGGAGGCCACCTGACCATGGCATTGAACACAGAATTGAGTTGGAAGTTGGTACACTTCCAATAAAAATCCATTCTTACAAGAATCCGAAGAAATTCAAGGATGAGATTGAGAAGACCATCAAGGAGCTCCTTGAGTTGGGTCTCATTAGACCAAGCTCCAGTCCTTTTATGTCTTTGCTGGTTCTGGTGAAGAAGAAGGATGGGACACTTAGAATGTGCATAGACTACCAGGTTTTGAACCTGAAAACCATAAAGAACCGGTACCCTATCCCCCGGATTGATGAACTGCATGGAGCAAAATTCTTCTCCAAAATAGACCTCCAGTCAGGATACCACCAAATCAGAATGAGGGAGGAAGACATACAGAAGACCGCCTTTCGTTGTCATTTTGGTCATTTTGAGTTTTTCGTCATGCCATTTGACTTTACTAATGCTCCGACAACCTTCCAATCATGCATGAACAAGGTGTTCAGTGAGTAGCTTCGTAAGTATGTCCTTGTCTTCTTTGATGACATTCTGATTTATAGCAGGACATGGGAGGAGCACCTACTCCACCTAGATGTGGTGCTCACTATACTTGCAGATCAGTCCTTCCATGCCAAGCTTTCCAAATGTGGGTTTGGCATGACTGAATTGCTCTATCTCGGCCATGTGATCCGCCAAGAAGGGTTAAAAGTGCACCAGGAAAAAATAGAGGCCATATTGGGTTGGCCAAGCCCAAGGAACATCACCGAACTGAGAAGCTTCATTGGCCTTTGTAATTACTACCGGTAATTTGTCAAAGGCTACTCCCAGTTCACTGCACCTTTGATAGATCTGGCTAAGAAGGGTCCATTTAGTTGGAATGGGGAAGCTGAACAAGCTTTCTAGAAGATGAAGGAGATCATGAGCAACTGTCCGGTACTTGCTTTACTTGATTACTTCAAACCTTTTGTGCTAGAATGTGATGCCTCTGGAGAAGGCATTGGAGCTATTCTGATGCAAGAAAGGAACCCTATTCCATTCGAGAGAGAAATATTGCAGCCTCATGAAAGGCTATATTCAATCTATGACAAGGAGATGTTGGCCATTATGCATGCATTGTCCAAGTTTTGAAAGTATTTGGTGGGAGGTAAATTCATAGTGAAGATTGATCACAACAGTCTTAGACACACTTCCTAACCCAAAAGGGGCTGAATGACAGGCAACAGAAATGGGTGAGCAAAGTCCAGTCATATGACTTTGATATTGAATATAAAAAGGGAAGATGAATGTTGTGGTTGATGCACTCTCCTGCAGGCCCATATTCTCATTGCTGCAAATGCTAACTGAGTGGAAGATATAGTTGGGCACAGAATATTCAAAGAATCAGTTTGCTTGTGAAGTTTTGGATGGGGTAAGATAGAGTGAAGAATACCAGGTCCATGATGACCGCATCTACTACAAAAATAAAATCTTCTTAGTGCCTGGATTTGCACTAAAGAGGAAGATTCTGGAAGTTGCACATGATGCACCAGTGGCTGGCCACCCTAGTTTTTTGAAGCCTTACCAGAAGGTAAGAGAGAGATTCACATGGAAGGGTCTCAAAGATGATGTTCTCATGTATGTGAGAGAATGTTTTGCATGCCAACAGAAAAAGGTGGAGCACACACACCCCGCTGGACTCCTCCAGACTCTTCCTATTCCTGATCAGAAATGGGAGAGTGTCTCCATGGACTTCATCACTGGGCTGCCAAAGGCTCAAGGAAAAGATAACATTTATGTGGTGGTTGATAGATTGACAAAATTTGCACACTTTTTTGCAGTGACATCCACTATTTTAGCTAGTGAGGTTGCTGCTATGTTTTTCAAGTATATTTTCAGGCTGCATGGATTGCCCAAAACTATAATCAGTGACAAGGATAACAAGTTCACTAGTGCCTTTTGGTAGGCACTGTTTGGGTTGGTTGGAACAAACCTGGACATGAGCACAAGCTATCACCCCCAGATAGATGGACAAACTGAAAGGGTGAATCAATGGCTTGAAGGGTACCTCCGTAATTATGTTACAGGACAGCAAAGAACTTGGGCAACCTGGCTCCACTTGGGTGAGTTTTGCTATAGTACTACCTTTCATATTTATATCAGAATGATCCCATTTATGGCCTTGTATGGGTATGAGGCTCCGTCTTTTGTAGATTTAATGTTTGGAGACTGCAGAGCCCAAAAGGCTAAAGATTGGTTACAGGAAAACCAAGACATTCTAAGGGTGCTAAAAGAGAACCTGCAGATGGCGCAGAACCAACATAAGTGTATGCAAGCAAGCACCAAATTGACAGAATATTCCAGGTAGAAGACTTGGTCTACCTAAGGCTGCAACCTTATAGACAGTCTTCCTTGAAGAAGAAGGGGGCTGGCCAAGGTTCTATGGGCCTTACAAGATTCTAAGAAAAATTGGTGAAGTGGCCTATGAGTTGGAACTGCCATCAGGGAGTAAAATTTATAATGTTTTCCATGTATCCTGTGTGAAGAAAGCAGTTGGCCAACAAGTAGTGACATCAGAAGAACCGCCTCCCTTGCACGATGAAGGCAATTTGGTCTTAGTACTTGAGAAGGTGTTGCAGATCAAAGAAAGTAAATTGAGGAACATAACCATCAAAGAGTATCTGATACAATGGAAGGGGTTACCCAGTGAAGATGCCACTTGGGAGGGTGAGCAGATCTTGCAGCATCTTGGTTTGCTTCTACTTGAGGACAAGCAGACTTGGGAGGGGAGGAAAACCAAGACATTCTAAGGGTGCTAAAAGAGAACATGCAGATGGCGTAGAACCAACATAAAGTGTATGCAGACAAGCACCGAATTGGCAGGATATTCCAAGTAGAAGACTTGGTCTACCTAAGGCTGCAACCTTATAGACAGCCTTCCTTGAAGAAGAAGAAGGGGGCTGAAAAACTTCAGCCAAGGTTCTATGGGCCTTACAATATTCTAAGAAAAAATGGTGAAGTGGCATATGAGTTGGAACTGCTATCAGGGAGTAAAATCCATAATGTTTTCCATGTATCCTGTTTGAAGAAAGCAGTTGGCCAACAAGTAGTGACATCAGAAGAACCGCCTCCCTTGGATGACGAAGGCCATTTGGTCTTAGTACCTGAAAAGGTGTTGCAGATTAGAGAAAGGAAACCGAGCAACGAAACCATCAAAGAGTATTTGATACAGTGGAAGGGGTTACCTAGTGAAGATGCCACTTGGGAGGGTGACTAGATCTTGCAGTATCTTGGTTTGCTTCTGCTTGAGGACAAACAAACTTGGGAGGGGAGGACTGTCATATCCCCACCTAATTAATCAACAAAAGTGTGGACCATGTGAAACACCGAGGGGGACTAAGAGACATTAATTAATTAGCCTAGGCAATTTTGCTAAGTAATTATTATTGAGGCTTGTACTTAGTTGATTTACTGTCATTATTTAATAATAATATGCAAATTTAATTATGTGGAAATAAGTGCCATGTCAGGAGGGTGCACTTGGGAAAGCCAACTTGCCAAGGAGGAGATTTAGAAATTGACAAGGATTGACAAAAGCAAGCAGTCAGAAGAAGGAAAGTGTCAAAAGCTAAGTCATAGGAAAAGTAGGCAACAATTGACCAAAGGAGGGTGCAGTTTCCTTTTGGAGGCTCAGTCTTAAAAGCGGGAAAGACAGAAAAGTTGTCATAAGGAAAAGCAAGAAACAATTGACCAAAGGAGGGCATAGTTTCCTTTTTGGAGGCTCAGTCATAAAAGCAGGAAAGGCATAAAAGCTGTCATAGACAAAAGCAACAATTTTGGGCCTAAGGAGTGCGTAGTTACTAAGTTTGATGAATGACATGGATAGGGAAACAACTCACATGGCCCCTACTTGCCAATTTCTCAAGGAGGGCACACCACTTGGCTAGGGTTAGGGTTTTGGAAAGGGAGACTTGCCCAGCAGGTGATTGACTTGCCCAACAAGTCACCAATGATCTATTTAATGATAACTCGAGCTCCTTTTCTCAGTTTGGTTAATGATTGATTGTGTGTTTAGTGAAGCCCAACTTCAAACTGAGAGTTGTGCCTCAGTCCCTTGGGAGATGCGTCCCAAATCCTTTCTCTTTTCTACTTCTTCCCCTTTCATTTTCATTGCAGGTGTTGGAGAGCTAATGAACAACACCATAGTCAGATCAGACATCTATTGTAACCATTCCCTCCATTGAAGTCGAGCTCCAGTGAAGTGGAAGCTTCACCTACGCTCCCATCCCAGCTTGGTGTCAGATTTGGACCTCCTGCTCAAAGTTTTGGGTCCCATTTTGGAGTGATCAGTCCTCCAACCTCTTCTTGATGTGCATCATTCCATAAAATTTGATTATTATCTTTTGCAATACTGTAAGCTTTCTGTTCAATAAGCTCACATGTCAAGTTTTCCATGAATGAGCTTTAAGTTGTCCATAGATGAGGGTTTTGATCAATTTAATGCAATGATAAATGAGTAATGGCTATGAGAAGGAGTATGAATGATGTAATGTGTTAAATAAAGATATATTAATCTCTGTTAAATCTCACTATCAGGTCTGATGTCATTCTGATACGAATTTCATGCATTTTTGTACACCCTACCTAGATGACTAGGCAAAATTTACTAGTCTCGTAGTTTATTTAATTCTGAGAGTTCTATGCATCAGAATGAAATTCCGTAAGTTGCTGTATGTTGTTAACTGACCCCTTTGTCCATCCAAACCTTCAAACTGAAATTTCGTTGGGGTCGTATCTGGTTTGAACAACCTCCTCTACGCAGGGCCTTAAACTGTCAGATTTCCCAAATCCTTCCTAGCAGCCCCAAATCCTTTCAGAACTGTTCTTGGCTGTCTGAAACCTTATATGAAGCCTATTACAAGTGTATCAACACATCTGAACTATGCCCAAGCCTCTGGTTTATTGGATTTGATAAAGTCTTTGTAGTTTCACGATTAGGTGACCCAGAAGCGTGGGAGTAGGTTTTAGTGGACGCTGATTCCAAAACCTAAATGGTCCCTGATCTAAATGTGTTAGGGAAGATACTTTATCAGTCTTAAAAGTTTCCTTGGTTGCTTTCCTCAGCCTGCTTCCCGGTTCCTAAATTTCTCAACAAAATACCTTTATTTGCCTAGTCCAAAAAATTGAGTGATTGAGTGCAAGTTTTATATCAGAATTCTAATTAAATTTGCAGCAAGCTAATATTCTGATCTGTACACCAGATCAGGGATATTACATGATCAAAGGTAGTAATGATCAATTTGACTTCACTTGCGTATGTAAGTGGCCAACTGCATATCCAAATATGCTTTTACATCATTATTATTCCGTGTAGAACTCAAAATATGGATAACCTACCTTTCAGCCTCTAGGCAGTGACACAATGGCTCTGCAAACTCTGATAATCTAAAGATAACCCAGTAAATTCTTTGTGGCATATGAATGAGATGTACTAGAATCATAAATGTCCCTGACGGACCAACAACCAAGGGTGTCCATATGGACCCATACTGATCATCACATTTATCTCTTCTCTCAAAGGAAGAGTCCTAAGAGCAGTAAAGATAGGCCTCAATCTTGCTTAAAAAACAAAATTTTGTTTGGAAAAAAAGAGGTGCCCCACAATGTGTGGCATAACAGTAGCATCCTGCAAATCATATGTTGTGATAAAAATCACAAGATTTACCCTTATGCAATATCAGGGGTATGAAAGAGAAACAGCAAACATCCTTGGTTATATGTGCTGTAGTTTTGATGCTAGCAGCTATCCCCTTGGCACTAGGCGGGAGCATGTGTTCATGTATCAGTGTTAGTAACTTAGCTTGATTTCTTTGTGTCATTTGTTGGGAGGTATAACATACTAAGGTAGTTTGCACTGAAATAAATTCTCTACCATATGTGCTATAGGAATGCTCCTTCTTACTTAAATAATAGAGTTTATTCCAAAAATCAATAGTAGAATGTTCATAGATTTTGTTTTTTGCAATATGTGTCTATTATATGGGCTTGGTACTATCTTTGTTCCCATTCAAAGAAAGGCCATGACTTTCCTTGCAAGTTCAAATGCAAGTTCTTACAAGTTACAACCATTGTTTAATAAATATCTCCATTTATTTATGGCAGCACAATTTCTAGAAATTTTGCATGAAATAATATACCTAGCTTAGATATCAGAAGCTTTTTAGTTTGAATCAATTTATATCTACTCTTCCCTCTCAAAGTAAGAGTTTTTCAAATTTTCAACAATTATTTTATTAAATTCTTCTTATCGTAATGTCTGTGTGGATTTGCAAGTTATTATTATTCATTACCCATAGCTTTTATTTTCAAAGGTGATATTTGCAAACTATTATATCATTTGAAATTAAATGATAATTGCATGTTAATAGCATAATTGTTCATGCAGGTTGAAAAAGCTGACCAGCATCAATATTTGCAAAGTCCTAGAAAGCCAGAAAGTGGCATGGTGTATAATGACAAGTCATCTTTGCTGAGAGTAGAAATTGCAAATATTCTCTTTGTATCTCCATGTGCCGATCTTACTCTACCCCCAGGTGCTGGTCTGTGTATCGATACTGTTCAGGGACCGTGCTATCTTGTAAGCATTTTCCTCATTCTCTAGTGTATTAATCTAAGTTTATAACTTAGTGGAGGATTATACTAGCATGGTTATGACTTTAACACCTTTGGACATTTACATCCTGTTACAAATTAGTAAAATTCTCTTTGTTATACATCTCTTAATTATTATTTCTCAAGTTTGCAAGGTTATGATAACACATTGATATGGAGTAGGCATAAAATATCTTAGACGATAGGAGACCTAAACAACAAGAATGGTAAGTCGTCCTCTCACTGATCTGATAATTCACTCCTAGTCTAGACATCTCATTAGGTCGCCCTCTAATAGGGCAATTTGCACCATTCTTGTTTGTCTTCATCTTCTAGAAACTCATTAAAACACGTTGGAGAAAATACCTCATACTCTGTCATTTGCCAATGCAAAAGCCTGCATTTCTCTCTAGAGCATTCTTCTACCAATATTACATCAACCACTCGTTTGACTTCTCTCCTAAGTGATCCAAGTGAGATCATTCCATTTTCTCTTTGCCTTAATAAAATGTAGTTGATGAAGTTACCCCCATCCTTCAAGCATGGAATCTTCTTGCCAGTTTCTCTATCTACAAAAGTCCTACCATGAGCCTTTTCCTTGCATCCTTTTTTGCATCCATACCGCCGAAAAAAATGTCATCAGCTACAGCCACTTCATTAAAACTTATGAAGATGGTTCTCTTTTAACTAATGACTCGAACCCCTAGTTCTACAAGGGTTAATAGGAAAGGAACCTGTTCTGACAAAGCTATCTCATGCATGTACAAGATGCTTATCCATCCCGCGGTGCACTGATTCACTAAACTGCTCTTCTTGCATGCACTGAGCATGCTTGGTCGGTACAAGTGTTTGAACAATTAAAATTATCGACGGAAAGTTGCAAGCTTCATAGAAGCAAGTCTTATTGTTTTTATAGCATAATAATGGAATATCAACCACAAGTCCTGTCCTCTAGTCGAACTCAGACTTCTCTTTTCAGGGCAACTTCATTCACATCAGGATTAGATCAATATAAAGATGGACTTGACTAATATATGATCATCTGGGAAAGAGAAGGGACTTCCAAAGAAAAATGCTTAGTGGTGCAATGTCTTGTTGAAGTTAGGGTCCATCCATTCTACTGGTCTAATCATTAAGCAACTCTATGATATATGACACTTTGCTTAACTAGTAAGACGTTAAAATGGGGTGATTGATATATTGGCGTGGGCTTGGTCTAAACACAGCCTTAAAACTATATAAACACCGCAATTTTGCCTGAGAATTAATTTTCATTCTCTCTTGGTTATGTCTTTGCACTTATTCTGCTTTTTGTGTACAAAGAAGTCTACTTGCATAGGAGCCCGGATGTGGCTTGATCTGACATTTACACTTTTCCAGAAATACCATTTATCCTCAATTGGCAAGTCACTAAAATAACAAGTTGCCTGACTGCCTGATACAAGCAATGTTCCCTTTGCTTACAGCCACTCAGCTGCTTCCGCTAGTAATCTTCATCTTGCAGTCGTTTCTTGATCTTGTATATGATGGCTTGCCTTTTTTTGTCATTACCGAATATTCTCACTGATAAGAGTGATGATTTGTTGGATGCCATGATAACGACCAGCGTTAAGAATCCTATGTTTTTTTAATGTTGTTGATAAATAAAAAATTACAGCAATGTGCATGCCTTGAAAGAATTTAATATGTTAAGAAAGAAGCAAAATAATTTGCATGCCTAATCAAGTTTTGCTAGAGAGATTTAAACCATGGACTGCAGAAATTTCTTTCTTGTTATTTTCATGGTACTTTCTATATATGTCAGCTCTTCCAAATCGGTTTCTCCTTTCTCGCACTATCTGTTTGTATGAATCAGTTTTTCAATGTCTTCCCCGGGATCAGAACTGTTCTGGGGGTTACAAAATAGGTTATGTGATCACACGTAATTATTATTAGGTTATTCAGTCCTTTTACCACCAATGCAAAATACATTGAAAGTCGAAGCATTTTTTGATGGAGGCTGCAATTCTATGTAGGCCGCTGATATGATTTTTCAGCTAGCATCGGATATTTTAAGTAATTTGCTTGCATTTTGAATCATTTTATTCAGTGAAGCCTATTCAGGGATGATATGCATCACTTATTTTCTTAGGAAATATGACTTTGATTTGGAAGTTCCAAGTTCAAACTATACAATAACCTCTTGTATTTCTGATATTCTAAAAGAGAGGACAAAATGTAAGTGTTGGACAAAATATAAGGCTCATTCCTGATTTCAAAAGAAGTTAAACCATTCTGTTCAAAATATTCTTCTTTGACATTTTATTATATTGGGCACAATGATTCTATATCATCAATGTGTTGGTACAAATTATAATCAATCTTTTGGCAGACCAAGCTTGCATGCTATTATTTCTCATTGGTAAATGGATGTGCTATTGTAGGTTGCATTCTATTATTTCTCATAAATGGTCGTGCCATTGTAGGTTGCGGATACCTGGGAAGCGATGGATGGGTGGCTAGATGCCATCCGTCTAGTGTATACTATTTTTGCTCGAGACAAGAGTGATGTCCTGGCCGGTGTCATAACTGGTTGAAGGTAGCTCAGAAGAAGACACTTGAGCAATTATTTTATTTATATGAACCTTGAGCGCATATGTATATTCGCACTGTTTGTTTGATTCCTAACTCGATGCACTAGTTTGACACAATCATCGAATTATATGCTTTCATTCTTTCTTCGAGCAATTATTTTATTTATATGAACCTTGAGCGCATATGTATATTCGCACTGTTTGTTTGATTCCTAACTCGATGCACTAGTTTGACACAATCATCGAATTATATGCTTTCATTCTTTCTTCAAGGCATCTATGTCATATTAGATTGTGACCGCAAATGGAAAATTTTCCCATTTTTAATGCAAACATGCTTTAGAAAAACATGCTTTTTTAACATGGAAATCAATAGTGTTCTTTAGGTTAGAATTTTTTTAGTAGTTTTTTTTTAATGCAATGGAAATCAATAATTTGTTTGAAAGCATATTTTGTAAAGAGAATGAAGCAAGTTGGGTTATAAATTTATATATTGAAACTAAATAAAGTCCAAGTGAATATCAACACAACAAAATGCAAAATGTTAACCAGGTCAATGCCCTCCAAAATATTTATAATTCAAAGCCTAAAAAGAATTAAAAAGCTTATATATATAGAACTTAAGCATAATCATCTTTTTAAAACTAATAAATGTGGCGGGATTTAAAAAAAAGAAGCTTATATATGTGAAATTTAAGCATAATCATTTTTCTAAAACTAATAAATGTGTGGACAAAGCCATTTCAAAAGCTCCATTAAAGCATTTTGGTACAAGACACAATATTTTTATTTATAAAGTCTTTCAATAAAGGTTTTAGAACAAGGGATGGGAAAACAATAACGACGAATAGTGGGAGTAACCCACAACCCACAAAATGCAAGGATTAAAATGGAGATGACATTTGCAAAGATTGTTACACAAATTAAATAAAATACTAAACCACTAAATATTTTTCATCAACATTTACGAGTAAATTGTTGGACACTTAATCCACAAGGAAATATTTTTTCAGTTTTTTAAAGAGAAAACAAAAAGTCTTTGAGAACTCCAACGGACCTCTTGATGAAGTCCAAAGTTCCATTGTTCCTTGTATAAATAAAGGAGTTAAAGCTAAATAAAAATCAATTCATGAGTTATTTCCCTACATAGGCATCAAAGCCTGGCTCTACATAACACTCGTCCCTTATGTTCTACAGTGTTTGCCATATTCCCTACTTGAATAGTCTAGTTATTCTCTACCACTTCTCTTTGCCTTCTCATACTTGTGCATTGCCAATATTCTTTATGTAGCTGTATTCCTTCTTGTGGACTTGTTTTATTGTGCATCGGTTGTATTCTCCATGTGTGGCAGTGAACTTTTGAGCGTATTTTCCTCCAGTGTGGCATCAAGTTGTGCTCTCTTTCATTCTTGCAGTGAATCCTTGAGCATTTTGTTGGCATTGGTTTCCATTCCCTTTGTCATGACTAACCCTGGTGTTTTTTATTGTTGGATATCTCTTCCTGCTTGTGAATTGAAACCCTTCATTTGATTCACAACTTGTTAGCCAACCCACTCTAATCTTGTGTGAGTGAACCCCCATCATCTATTGTGTATTCGTCTCTTCTTTGTCATTTTTCACTATGCATTAGTTCTCACTCTTTTGTTAGAGTTCTAGATGCATAATCCAACTATGATACATATCCACTAGTGTTTCCAGGGGGTGACGGTGTTGAATAAGCTTGTCATTGGTGTCAAAATCCAAGCATAACTTAAAAGTGGTCTCCATATGGCGTAGCTCTTAAGCATGGCCCTCACGGGATGAGATAACATGTGGTTGTGTCCATGGGATGAGATAACATGGTTGTGCCCACTTTGTATACTAATGGTGTCTTGAAGACATGTCCACATGAAATGCTCTAAAATGGGGGTAAAGACACCCCTCTACAAAAGCCTTAAAGTGCAAGGAAGAAGGCTTAACCTAAGGGTCTTAATGTGCCTTTTAATGTGTGGCAGATCCCCTAACCAAAGGGATCTAGTGAAAAAGTTCAATGCAAGTTAGAACTTTTCACTTTAACATATATTATCCATCTTTCTTATGATCTCTCATGCGCAAGTTTCAAGAAGAGTGAAGCAAAGTGCGTGAGGAGAATCAAGTGAAGAAGTTTTGGAGCATGTTTTTCATGACCAATATCTCTATTGTGAAAGTGCATCTCTCTCCTACATTAAAGCTTGTCTTGTTAAAGGTGTGAATTAAGGTTTCTCCATGGTGATATTATTGGCATAAATTGTGCTGCTCCTACTTTAAGGTTTGTATTGTCGGAAGGTATAGATTAAGGTTTCTCCAAGGTGATATTTTTGCATAGATTATGATATTATTGGCCTAAATCATGTGATATTATTAGCCTAGATCATGGTGATATTATTGACATAAATTATTGCAATGCCATAGAGCATGGTGACCTTGGTTATTGCCATAGATTATTGTGATGTTATTGGCATAGACTATGGTGAAGATCTTGCATAGATTATGATGATGTTATTGCCATATATTATGGTGATGTTATTGTTATGGAGTATTGTGATGTTATTGGCATGATCTAGGATTCCTCTCTTGGAATGATCTAGAGTTTGAAGATTATAATGATGTTAAGAGGTTGAAGAAGTAAATATATGTAGTATATGGATAATTGTTTCTAGGGTTTGTTATAGACCAGAAGGTTTTATTACAGATTTGGAAGATAGATTTCAGGCATGTATAAGTTGACACAATGATAGTGGTAGTGGCAGTGACAATGGCCATGACAATGTTAATATTAGTGTTAGTTGCAGGTTGATACTCTTATTCATATCAACATGGTGTTAATTTTTCAACGTTAAGCTAGCATTAGTAGGATCTTTAACTGAGAGAATAACAAGTACAACAATCAAACACAAGAGACAATGAACACAGTGTTTTTCCTTGGGGAAACCATAAATGGAGAAAACCTCGCAACTTCCTCAGAGATAGAATCAACACCAAAATGGTAAAAGCCCAAAACAGTAAGTGATCTCCCGACAGCAGTAACCTTCTTCTTATCTAGCCCCAATGTCTTCTCCTTCCTCAACTATGCGCTACACTTGAGTGTGTTTGTGATGTGTACTAAATAGAGAGTCCAACTCTCTATTTATACTAATCCCGGCATGACTAAAACCCTACTAGGGCTGACCTCTACTAGGAGAGTCTAATAACCCTAGTGCCCCAGAACTGCGGGGACTTTAAGCCTTAGACAATCGGAGGGTTACCCACAATGACTTGACATGACTTGTTTACATTATCGATCCTTCCAATCGGAACATCGGGGCATGACAAAATGACTCAATTACATTATAGATACATCCCGGAATAAACATCGGGTTACAATACATAAGATACATAGATGAATACATTCAAAAGTTACAAATACATCAACACTCCCTCTTAACTAGGAAGGTAATCTTTCGACACAATTTTCAGCATTAGTCTTCTTCTCTCGTCATCTGCATCTTCAAGTCTTCTTAGTCTTAGTCTTTAAGTCATCTTCGTTTTCAAGTCATCTTCGTCTTCGGATCTGGATCATCACTGGACATCATCATTGGATCTAGATCATCACTCGATCTGGATCATCATCACTGGACCTGGATCATCACTTGATCAAGATCATCATGGGTGCTATCTCATGATTCTTCTCATCATAGGAAGTTCTATTGAGTTAGCCCTTTTTCATGCTGGTTGTAGGCCTAGCCTCCATGTAGGTCTTCTTCAACACTTATATCTGACCTACTCGTCAGAAAGGCACATCACTCACATCCATCCAGACGGGAACACTTCCTACCACAATGATGGAGGGTCTCTGCACTTCCATCCACGCTGGAACACATCCTACCACAATGATGGAAGATCTCTACACTTACATTCATCAAGGCTGGAACACATCCTACCACAATGATGAAAGGGCTCTGCACTTACATCCATCCAGGCTAGAACACATCCTACCACATTGATGAAAGGGCTCTGCACTTACATCCATCCAGGCTGGAACACATCCTGCCACAATGATGGAAGGGCTTGCACTCATATCTGATCTTGTAGGAACCAATCCTATAGTCATATCAGAATGGCCCCCAGTCCTCGACTGAGCTACCTGGTAACTGACCAGGTGCCTCCATTCTCCTAGAGAATGGCAGTTGCCCTTACATCCGACCTGCTCGTCGGAATGGCCAACACTCACATCTGACATGGGAGGAACCTAATCCTTTAGCCATGACAGAATGGTTCAACCCTTACATTTGATTAAGTGGGAATGCATCCCTCTATCACATCAGAATGGCTTCTTAGTCCTAGACTGAGTTTTCCTGGTAATTGACCAGGTACCTTCATTCCCAGAATGGTAGTTGCCCTTACATCTGTCCTGCTCGACAGAATGGCCAGCACTCATATCTGACATAGAAGGAACCAATCCTCTTACCATGACAGAATGGCTCAGCCCTTACATCTAACCATGGAAGGAACCAATCCTCTCACCATGTCAGAATGGCTATGGGTCTCATCACTTTCTCTTGGAGGAAACCTCGATCTGAAGAACACCAAGCTTCTCCCTGAAGTACTCGAACTTTAGTCTAGCCAATGGCTTCGTCAATACATCAGCTATTTGTTTCTCCGTCACAACATACTGGAGCTTCACTGCTCCCCTTTGCACCATATCCCTGATATAGTGATACTTGATCTCGATATGCTTCGACTTGTCATGGAACACTAGATTCTCTGACAACTTCACGCAACTCTGGTTGTCACAATGTATACAAGTAGCATCCAACTGGAGATTAAATAAATCAGACAGTAGCTGTCTTAGCCATACTGCCTCACAACTAGCTGAACAAGCTGCGACATACTCTGCTTCAGCTGTACTCGGTGCCACACAAGATTGCTTCCTGCTAAACCAGGAGATCACACCTGATCCCATACTAAAGCAACACCCTGAAGTGCTCTTCCTATCGATGGCACTGCCTGCCCAATCTAAATCAACATAACCTTCCAGGTTAATCTTCTGATTTGCATCGTACTTGAGCCCATAATCAACTATACCTTTCATGTACCTCAGAATATGCTTTGCAACAATCAAGTGAACATGTCTCGGATCTGTCAGGGACTGGCTCAAGGTGCAAATATCTGGTCTCGTGTTCGTCAGGTACATCAAGGACCCAATCATCTGACGATACATCGTAGCATCAATCGACTCTGATGAAGCATTGTTCAATAACTTCAGGTTCGATGCCATAGGTGTGACCCTAGCCTTGCAATCCATCATCCCAAACCTCTTCAGGATCTCTATTGCATACTTCCCTTGTCCAAGAAAGATTCCATCCGCGCTCTGCCACACCTCCATACCTAGAAAATAATCCATCATCCCCAAGTCCTTCATTTCGAACTCGGCAACAAGCTTTCTCTTCGTATCAGCAATCAACCCATCCATACCTGTCACAAATAGATCATCTACATATAGTAGAAGCATCACTGGGTTGCCATCTTCAACCTTGTAGTAAAGGTTGGAATCTGCTTTACTCTTGGTAAAGCCCAAACTGGATAGAAAGCTGTCAATTCTGTCGTACCATGTCCTGGGTGCCTGTTTCAAACCGTACAGGGCTTTCTTCAATCTGTACACATGAGACTCCCTGTCATGTGTCTCAAAACCGAGTGGTTGTTCTACATACACTTCCTCTTCCACTACACCATTCAAGAAAGCAGTCTTGACATCCATCTGGTGTATCTTCCATTTCATCACTGCAGCCAGAGCAAGTGCTGATCTGATGGAAGTGTATCTGGCTATAGGCGCAAATGTTTCTTCATAATCTATTCCTTCTTTCTGAGAGAAACCCCGAGCCACAAATCTCGCCTTATATTTTTCAATGCTATTGTCTGCAGCATGTTTGATCTTGTAGATCCGTTTGGAAGTTACAACTGACTTCCCTTCTAGTCTTGGAACAACATCCCAAACATCATTCTTCATGATCGATTGATACTCTTCGATCATAGCATTCTTCCATTCTTTCCGTTCTGCTGCTTCTTCATAACTGGAAAGTTCTTTATCAATGAAATCACATAGTAAAGCTACATACCCGGAGCAAGATCTGGTCCTCTTTCTTTCTATGTGATTCTCTTCTGGAGCCCCATATCTTTCCGCACCTTAGATAATTTCACGTACCCAAGCAGGTTTCCTCTTATGAGGATTCTTCTCCAGAGGTAGATCTATAGATCTTTGTGGTTCTTCAAAATCTCGATCTTCTTCTTGAATTTCTTCATTCATGGTTGTATCATGAATTCTGGGTGCTTCTGCTTCAGGTTCTTCAACAGGTCTTGTTCTGGATTTGTTGTAAGCTGTGTCTTCATCAAATGTCACATCCCTGCTGATGTCAATCTTCTTGTATTCTGGGAAATATATTCTGTAAGCCTTCGAGCTTTCAGAGTATCCCACAAATATAACCTTCTTTCCTGAAGGATCTAATTTTGTTATCTTCTCTTTTGGAATGTGTATGTACACAAGACAACCGAATATTCTGAGATGGCTGACTTCTGGTTTCTTGCTGGAGAAGACCTCTTCAAGAGTCTTGTTCTCGAGTACTCTATGTGGAGTATAGTTCTATACATACACCATTGTTCTGGCAGCTTCAGCCCAAAGATGCATAAGAAGATCTTGATCATGAAGCATAGCTCTTGCTGCTTCCATGATGGTTCTGTTCTTCCGTTCCACAATCCCATTCTGTTGTGGATTATAAGGAGTGGACAACTCCCTCTTAATCCCTGATTCTTTGCATAGCTCTTTGAATTCATTCGAAGTGAATTCTCCGCCATTATCTGATCGAAAAGTCTTGATCTTCTTTTCAGTGTGGTTCTTGATCAAGGCTTTGAATTCCTTGAATTTGCTGAATACTTCGTCTTTGTTCTTCATGAAGTAAACCCATGTCTTCCTAGAAAAATCATCAATAAAAGAAACATAATATGCATACCCGCTTAGTGAGCTTGATGACACATGACCGCATACATCAGAGTGGATGATTTCTAGGATTTCTTTGGCTTTGCTTTCGCTGCTAGGAAATGTTTTCTTTGTATTCTTTCCTTTCGCACATCCTTTGCAGACCCCATCATGTTTTGCTTGGAATTCTGGAAGTCCTTCAACAACTTTGCTTGTCATTGGCAGTGCTCTGTAATGCACATGTGGAAGCCTTCTATGCCAAAGTTCACTTGGCTCTACTGTGTCATGGACCAATGTTTGTTCTGGATGGCCCTTTAATTTGTACAATCCTCCTTCTTGTTTT
>LPNX010685683.1:281435-292685 GCA_001517045.1 Pseudotsuga menziesii | reverse complement strand
AAGCCAATCATCACTTCCATGAGTAATGTTACCTGTGAGAGCAGAGATCAAAACATATTCATCCTCACTTGAAGAATCTTCACTTTCATATCTGGTTCTTTTCTTAGATGGTTCATCATCCTCTGCAGCATGAGCATGATGTCTTCTCTTGTTCCCCTTCTTCTTATGAGAGTGAACCTTGTTCTTAGGACAGTGTTTTGCAAAGTGTCCTCTTTCATCACATGTATAACATATTAATTTAGATAGGTCCTTTCTACTGTTATCTCTATGATGAGGATTCTTACCTTTGGAGTGATGAGCTCTTCTTCTGCCTTTCTTGGAGTGAAATGTGAGAGCTTGATCTTCACATCCCATCTTCTCTTCTCGAGCTGTTATCCGAGCTTTTTCTTGAGAACATTCTTCCCATAATATGTTGAATTTGACTAACTTCTTTCTAGCACAGATTCCTTGGATGAATGAATCCCATGACCTAGGAAGGCCATTCAGTGTTGTCATCACAATTTCTGCATTCTCCACTTCTTCATCTACAACTTCTAAATGTTCCTTGATCTGAGAAACCCTTGTGAAGTAAGACTAGATGGTCTCTGCATTCTGAATCTTCACATTCTTCAGTTGATTCCTCAGAGTCATCTTCTGGTTTATGTTCTTCCCTTCAAACAATTTGGTTAGGGCATCAAACATAGCTTTAGGTGTCTTGAGAGAGGACACCTGTGGGATAAGGTGATCCTTGATAGAATCAGCAGTGATCCTCTTTGCCATAACCATCTTCTTCTTATGTAAGGCCTTAGCCTCATCTCCCTCTGGAACTGGAACCTCCTCATGGATGTAGGAGTCTAACTCATTCTCTTCCAGGACCAGGGAGATCCTATACTTCTAGGCTCGGAAGTTATCAACTCCCTCAAGCTTTTCATCAAGCTTGGTATGATGAGAAATCTTAAACTGAGAACCTCAAATGGAAATACAAAAGATTTAGATCTTACTAGGTCAAGATGTCAGATTTGGATTTGGAGCTGAAATCCTACAGTACTGGATCACGAGCAAATTAGGGTTTTGCTTTTCCGGAGATCTGTCCACCCAAATGCCTTGAAATTTATCCCTAACTTCGATTTTGGGGAGGAGATCAATCCAGGCCTGGGCTCACTAAAAAATTCCTCTTCTGTGAAAAGCCCTAATTTCCGGCAGTAGTGTCGGGTCCAAAATTGAAAAACCTCATAATTGGATTTTGCTTCGACAGAAAGATGCACCCTAGGGAGGAGAGTTATTCCACCCTACGTTTGCTAAAAATTTGTGGAGAGAGATCCACAAAATAGGAAGCCCTAGTTTTTGCAGCTGCACAGTGTCTTCTTCTCTGGTTAGCTCTGATACCATGTTAGTTTTTCAACATTAAGCTAGCATTATTAGGATCTTTAACTGAGAGAATAACAAGTACAACAATCAAACACAAGAGACAATGAACACAGTGTTTTTCCTCGGGGAAACCATAGATGGAGAAAACCCTGCAACTTCCTCAGAGATAGAATCAACACCAAAATGGTAAAAGCCCAAAACAGTAAGTGATCTCCTGACAACAGTAACCTTCTTCTTATCTAGCCCCAGTGTCTTCTCCTTCCTCAACTATGTGCTACACTTGAGTGTGTTTGTGATGTGTACTAAATAGAGAGTCCAACTCTCTATTTATACTAATCCTGGCATGACTAAACCCCTGCTAGGGCCGACCTCTATTAGGAGAGTCTAATAACCTTAGTGCCCCGGAACTGCAGGGACTTTAACCCTTAGACAATCAGAGGGTTACCCACAATGACTTGACATGACTTGTTTACATTATTGATCCTCCCGATCGGAACATCGGGGCATGACAACATGACTCAATTACATTATAGATGCATCCCGAAATAAACATCAGGTTACAATACATAAGACACATAGATGAATACATTCCGAAGTTACAAATACATCAACACATGGCAGGATTCGGGTAGGAGAGGAAATTGTAGTCTCCTTTCAGGTTTGTGCCTGAGAAGCGAGTCGGTGTTCACAAGCGAATTGATGCCTCCTTTTAGTTAGTGCTAGAGAAATCAACGAGTTGGTGCTCACAAGGGGGTGGTGCCTCCTTTTAGTTGGTGCTAGGGAAATCTTGAAGTTGGTGCACATAAAATTGAATGTATTCTTCATAAACATATGCACAACATTTTGTAGCTTTCTCTTGTTTGGGTTTCCATGTAAAAGTTTTGTGCACTATGTATGATTTTATGCTTTGGGGATAATGTACTATGGTTAATGATGTGACGGTAATTTAAAGTTGGGTTTTCGTCGTCCCTCTCAATATTGGTGAATATTCCAACAACCACAACTCAACTGGAGCAATCAACCAACACGAGCAAGAGCTCCAACCTTGTATTTTGGCTACCTCCTCCTGGACCTCCTTGAGATCACCCTTTGTGAAATAAGCTCGATGTTTTCCACAAGCAACATAATCTGATAAGACAAGTTGCTTGACTTCTCTGCATATAAGCGAATGTATCTCTTCATCACAATGTTTTTCCCATGGGAGGGAGCGAATTTGGCGTGGACGCTATCTTTTATGTTGAAGGGTATCGATATTGACTACATGTTGATTGAGCTAAGGATAGCATGAAGCAACAAAAGGAGACTTGCGACTTGGAAGTTGCACCACTCCATTCCCGATGAGTTGCATGGAGACCTACGTACCCACACGTGGAGACTTGAAGAGCCACACATCATAATTTGTGTATGCATGAGAGCTGTGTGAACCATGGTGGTGTTGCGAGCAACCTCAAACTGCATGATATTCTATTCAGTGAACTTTATTCAGACTTTCAAGGTCTCCTTTGCGTTATTTTTTATTGTAATTTTCTTAGAGGATCTTATGAATTGTTGTTTTCAGTGAAGTGTGAGTATACCTCTTGAGTGTACATTTGCATGGAGTTTGTACATTGGTGTGGCTTTTCATTGTTAGGTCTCTTGTTATCACAATTCTTGTAGGTTCTCCATAAGGTGATCCTATCTATGATGGCAGAGGGAAAAGGAAACTAAAGTTATGACCTATGGAAGCTAAGACCTATGAAAGTACTCAGATGTCACACCAACCAAAGCTACCGACACTTTAGACTAGGTGAATAACCAAACCCATGGCTCGTCCCTATGACCAAGATAACCTAAAAGATGAGCTAGGTATCTTGATTCAATCTCTTAGTGATATGGTTAATGAAATATTTAAACAGTTACTAAGAGAAAATGTGTGCCTACATGGGAAGTCTTAAATTACCCTAGGGTTCTAAGCATGAAAATCAGATCCAAAGGTAAATAGGTGAAATTAAGTAAAATTGGACATAAGAATTAATTGCTAGATGCAATATAGGACCAATGAAGGTGATTCTAGCAATACCGAGTTCACGGATTGAGAGATACCCACTTCCCTTAAGGAGGGCGTCCTCACCCAAAGACAAACCAGTGTTTTGAAAGGGAAAATGGAGTCTGATGGCCGTGGAAATTTAAACTTAGGGGTTTCAAATTATTTCTTAGGCATGTTTTAAATCTTAATGCTCGCCGCAAACTATACCCTATGGATGTAAAATTTAAAGATTTTATTGTTAGGGTTTTAATATTTTTTATTTTTACCCGTGAAGTAATGCAAAGAAAATAACTAAACAAATTAAATGGAACTTACCTGGAATTGAGAGATGCCATGAGATGTTTCCCTTCGCCCAACATTGTCAACTTGAGATCTTAGATCCACAATCGGTGAAGTGCTAGCGATTTGCCTAGTGTGCCCTTCTTGTAGAAGATAAAAAACCACAATAAGCAAGCTAAAATTGTGATAGGGAATGAACTCCATAAGAAATATACATGCAAGAGAAATAAGGAGCTATAGTAATCAAATGCTACACAAGATACACAAAATTACCCCCTGTCAAATGAAGAGAGAGAGAGAGAGAGAGAGAGAGAGAGAGAGAGAGAGAGAGTTGTTGGAATTGTTGGCATTGATGCCACAGGGACTAACTATGCACAACCACCTAGACGATACATTAATGACAAAGGACAATGAGTTGAGGTCAAGGACAATGATGACAAAGGATAATGACATGTAGAATACACATGGTGACAAGCAAGCAAGCATGGAAGAATTAATGACATGGCAAAGAGTGGCAAATGGTAGTTGGAAGCCATGAATGGCATGAATGGACAAATGACCCATTATGTGGTCATTTGTTGGTTTGATGAATCCCATAATGAAGCCATAGCATGTAGCCCTTAAAAGCACTTGTGTAAATCCCTTGGACAAGCACTCAATGCAGTGAAGAAGAACATTATGCTTATAAAGTCTGAAACAAGTCGGCCCAAAATTTATTTAGTTGTCTTAAATTAAAATGTGCTTCAAACAAGTCTACCCCAAATAGAATGGAAAAACAGTATAAATACAAGTGAAGACTTGTTCATTTGTTCGGTGTGGAATAAATTCAGAATCTCTTTGAATTTGGGTGTGAAGGAAAAGGGCTGAGGCATCCGCAGTTCATACCACAGTGGAAAGGGTTTAGTTTCATCTTCGTATATTTCTAAGTGTTAAGATTCAACATCTCACTGAACTCGGGTGTGAGGGGAAAGGGCTGAGGCAATCACAGCCTAGACAATTTAGATTCATCATCTTGTAATTTTGGGTAGACAATTTACAAGACAGTCCCAGGTTCATAACTTTGATTTCGGGAAAGGTCTTAAAGTTTTACAGCAGCACACAGACCTACTTCATACTTGTGAAGTGAGATCCACTTTCAAAAAAAACGTAGGTATTTAGCTGAAGATTGAGGCCTGTAGCAAACTCAGAAGACAAAGCTAAACAGGTTGATTATCTTTGTGGGAAGATTGGAGACAAAAAGGATTGTATTTATAACAGAGTCTTACTTTTGATATTCTATGAGCTAGGGAGGTTGGGTGGTGCTGGGGAAAGACTAATTAGTCTTTGTTGGCAAGTTGAAGCTTGTCTAGGATGTTGTCGCATCTTTTTTACATAACTTGGAGGTTGCAGCCTCCTAAGGTGTTGAAGCACCTCATTGAATGTGAACTAAATCAATTTACAGTTGAAAACATTGACAGCATAAATATTGTGTATTTTTGGTTGACATTTATTTGAATTTGAATTGTTAATGTTGTTTAACCAAGGACTGAAAACGAAAGATTGAAAAACTAACATACAATACTTATTCACCCTCGCCCTCTTAGTATTGTATGTGTGTTCTTCAATTGGTATCAGAGCAATGTTTCTTCATAAAAAAGCTTGGCCGCTTGAAGAAGATATTTAAGAACACACAATGGGTGGAGCTAAGTTCAGGGATGTTCCTAGGTTTGATGGAAATAACTATGTTTACTGGAGCAAAAGAATGATTGCCTATCTAATCTCTTTGGGGTATGATATTTGGAAAGTTGTAAGAGATGGATACAAGGAACCAAAGAATGGTCCTACAACCGATGTTGAAATAGGAGAGTATGAGAACAATGCTAGAGCAGTAAATGTTTTTCTGGTAGGCCTAAGTGAGACAAAATTATTCAAAGTTGTGAATTACACCACAACCATGGAGATGCGGGACAAATTCCACCATTTATCAAGGAGATTCTAAAGTTCAACAAGCAAAACTCCAGACGTATAGAAGCCAATTTGAAGGTCTTAAAATGTTAGAAGAAGAAAATATAGCCGCCTACTTTCAAAGAGTTGAAGAAGTTGTGAACACTATGAAGGGTCTTGGTGAAACAATGGAAGCAAGATTGGTGGTTCAAAAGATTCTCAGAACCCTGACCTCTAAATACAATCCTAAGGTTTCTGCTATTGAAGATAGGGAAAAACTGGATGATTTAAAGACCGAAGAACTTCAAGGATTTCTAACGGCATATGAAATGAGGATTCAAGAACCAAGACAAAGTGAAGCAACTTTCAAGGAAGCTAAGAATAAACATCAGTGGCTTGAATCCTGTTCAATTGATCATGAAATCTCTGATGAAGAACTGGTCAACTTCGTTAATAAGCTTCCAAGAGAAACTGGAAGGTACACAGGAAAGCTTCCATTGAACTGTTTCAATTGCAGAAAAATCAGACATGTCGATGCCAAGTGTTTTCTCAAGAAGAATCAAAGAGGAACAAACTCACAAAGAAACTTTAAGGATTGAAAAATAGCAGACAAACATACATTGTTTACAAAAACAGAAGAGGAAGTTCTCCCAGATTTTGAAGAAGAAGAGAAATTTTTGAAGATGATAGAAATGGGATTTTGTTTCTAGCACAAGGAAACAACGAAGATCAACCTGAGTTAGAAGGAGTTGCAGATCTTGAAGCAGAGCTGATTGCAGCCTTATAAGAGATTGAGAACCTGAAGAATTTGAACGAAAAGAAAGAACAACATCGATTTTCAAAGAATCTTTTGTTCATAACATTAAATGAAGCTATTCAAAAGAGGGAAGTAGAAACCAATACTCTTAAAGGAGATCTTTAGAAGTCAAGAATTGTGAGACAAAAGTTTCAAAAGAGTTCCACCGCACTAGACAACATGCTCTACAACAAAGAAAAAATGGGGATACAAGAGGTTTGGGATACATTTCTAGGCCAAATGAAAGCAAGCCAGAATGCTCCTTAAATCAAGAAGTTCAGTCAATTAGCAGAGCTATCAACAATTTGGAGGTGAGTCTAGCCAAGATTCATGAACCATTGAATGAAGCTCAAAGACAATTGGTCCTTTGATACTTGAAGAAGCCAGACGATTCACAAACAAACAGAGGAATTGAAGATGAAGACAGAAAAGTCACAAACAACTTTCAACCCTCGAGAAGATAAGGGTATCCCAATATCAAAGTTCCTTTCTAGGTCATTTTTATAATTGCTACAGATTTGGTCGCAAGGAAATTGATTGTAGAGGACCTAAAAGAACTGTCTGTTAGGATATTTAGACACTTAGGAGTTAGTTAAGATCAACTTGTGTAATATATCCGTTAGGTAAAAGTGTGTTTCTTTAGTATATATTAGTATGCATTTGTAAATATTCTAATCCGACGGTCATGATATGTTCTAGACATAGAGTGATTCGATGGTTCAACTTCTCTTAGATCATACCTACCATTGATCCGTGGCTTAACACTCGATTGGTCTATGATCTCTATTTAAAGAGCATAGAGGGTCCTTGGCTAGTTGATCGATTATGAGAAGCTCATATGTAACTTTATTTCTTTTTCATAATAAATTGCTCCAAGTAGCTATTTGGCTGGGGCCATGGACTGTTTCCCTCTCGAGAGTTTTAACCACGTGACAAACATCGGTGTGTTGATCTGTGATCTATTTGTGTGAAGCTGTTGCTGAAGGTGTTCAGTCTTTTGGGAGTACCCTGTGTATCCGAACATGGTATCAGAGCTTTTATGAAGAGCCGCTTTCGGTTTTGATCAAGATCTAGAACTAGTGTTGCCGAAACTTTGCAAGGATTTCTGGTTCTGGACTTTCTATGCATTTGTGGCCCATGGGAGCTGTTCCATTGCGTTCGGAGTGTCGTTTCCATTTGGAAACAGTTTTCGTTTCACCGAAAACCATTTCCGTTTGCTCCAGAAACATCCATTTCGACAAATCTCAAGGTATAATGTTACAGTTACAGATTTGTTTTTTTAAAATCTCTCATATTTTATCAGTTTATTATTAGATTTTTTTGTTTTAGTCTCGGACTATTGTCTTCCTGACTACGTATGCTCTTTGTCGTGCATCTTGCGCGATCGCGGCGAATCAGAAACAACAGGGAAATTTTTTCTTTTCTTTTCTTGTCTTCTCGGCTACGTATGCTCTTTGCCGTGCACCTTGTGCAATCACGGCAAATCAGAAACAGTGAGAAAACTTGAAAACGTAGACTTTTCGGGTAAGCTAACCAAGATCTAACCCCATTGTGTGGAAAAAATCTTTTTTTGTTTTTGTTCTTCGTTTTTTTTGTGATTTGCAGGAAAAGAAAGCAAGCGCGGAGAATGAGAGAGAAGAGTAACAAAAAAAAAAAACCCCTTCCTCTTCCCATACTTTTACGTACCTTTTAAACTTAGCTCACTTGGTCCAAAGTTGCTTTGCTCCTTGAGAAGTCTTGAGTTCAAGTCTTCTCAAGCTACTTTTTAGTGCATGCAATTTCCATTTTCAAGTTACTTTATTGTAAAAGTGCATCTCACATAAACAAAATAAAATAAAAGTGAGTCACTTAAGTCTTTTAATTTATTGCCGCACTATTTAAAAGTTACATTATTGTAAAAGTGAACATCACTTATTCTACAAAAATTATTCACTTCAAAACAACTTTATTGTAAAAAGTGATTGTCAAAGGTTGATCTTGGGAAGAGGGGGCTTCTTTTTTTAGTTGCTCAAAGTTAATATCTACCACATCACTATTGGAGACATTTTCAACATTTTCTTTGATCAAGCATAACTTCATCATCCAGAATCAGTTTTCAGTGCCGTTTTTTTTTAAACCGCATATTTTTTCAAGCTCTTTGCATCTAGACAGTTAGTTTCTTTTCTTTCAGCCATTATTTTATAGTATGGCCGTCCCTTGTTATACTTACAAGTTCTAACTATTTCTTATGGAAATCTTGTATGGAAGATGTTCTACGAAGTAGAGGACTTTTCAGGATAACCTCAAGGAAAGAAACAGAACCCACTGATGATGATAAGAAAATTAAATGGGAAAATAGATGTGATGAAGCTCGTGGATTGATTGGGATGTCAATCTCTATTGATTTGCGTTTCCACATATCTGAAATTGATGAACCTCATAAAGCTTGGGAAAAGTTGGAATCTGTGTTTGGTAAACACAATAAAATTCAAGGTCATCAACTTGGGAATGAGTTGATTTCCTTGAATCCAAATGATTTTTCATGCATTCAAGACTATTTATCTAAGTATAAAACTCTTAGACTATTATGTGCAGAATGCAAGATTAAGAAAGAAGACAAACAATGTATTTATCATATTCTTTCCAAACTTGGACCTGCATATTCTGTTTTTGTATCTACATTCTACTCCATGAAAGAATCCTTGACTGCAGCTAGCTATCAAGAGCCTAGTCTTGAATCCTTTTGTGATTCTTTAATTAGAGAGCAAGATAAGCTCATTCATATTGGAATAATTAACAATGCAGATATATTTGGGAAAGCCTTATTGTCCCAACAGAAAGAAAAGTCCAAGCCTTCCAAGAAACAGAATTTTTGCAATAATAAGCCAAACAACAAGGGTCCTAAACCCTCTTAGTCAGCTCATTCTTTAAAAAATGACAAAGGATCCAAGCAAAAAGGAAAGAAGACTTAGCGTCATTGCAATTTTTGTGGGAAAGATAATCATGATGAATCTAAGTGTTTTAAGAAGATGGCAGCCTTGGAAGTAGCAATGAAGAAGCACCACATCAACCTAGATTCGTCTTCAGAATCTACCTCTCATGGACATGCACTTTGTGCTTCTGGTTACTCTTATACTGCATCTTCTTCTTCTACTTCAATTGAATGGCTCATTGATTCTAGAGCATCTTATCATAGGGCTATGGATCAAGCCATCTTTTCTACTATGCATGAATGTAACACCAAACAAATATTTGTTGGTGATGATGGATCTCTAAGTGTTGTAGGATCTGGAATAGTTTCAGTAGAAAATGGTCATTTTAGTGATGTACTATGTTTTCCAAAAATTTCCTACAATTTGTTATCAGTCTATCAAATTACTCATTCAGGTGAAGGTAAAACTATGACGTTTACACCTCACCAAGTTGTAATCAAGGATTTTAAAAATCCTCCAAATGTCCTTGCTACTAGAACTATTGATGATATTACCAGGTTGTACAAATTTAACAATTTTGGGTCATGACCTTTTCCTTCAGTTTTTGTTGCTCATAGTGATA
Source organism: Pseudotsuga menziesii (assembly GCA_001517045.1). Lineage (NCBI taxonomy): Eukaryota > Viridiplantae > Streptophyta > Pinopsida > Pinales > Pinaceae > Pseudotsuga > Pseudotsuga menziesii. Next base: position 282,780 of record LPNX010685683.1, on the reverse strand, counting down.
ACTTGAGCAAACTTTGGCATGAGCGATTTGGTCACTTAACTTAACACTCATTGCAACAACTATGTAAAGACAATATGGTGACTGGTCTTCTGCTGGTATCTTGCAAGGATGGTGTTTGTTCCGGTTGTGTACTCAGAAAAAATCATCGGGACAGTTTTGACAAACGTGCCTCTTGGCACGCCTCGGTTCCCTTGGAGCTTGTGCATAGTGACTTGTGTGTCCCTCTTCCATCTGCATCCTTTTCTGGTTTCAAATATTTCTTAACTTTCATCAATGACTACTCCAGACGCACTTGGATTTACTTCCTAAAACTTAAGAGCGAAGTATTTAACATGTTCTTGGCCTATAAGGCCCTTGTTGAAAAACAATCTGGTCATCAAATTACTAAGTTAAGATTTGACAATGGAGGATAATATGTTAACAACAAGTTCCCTACTTTTTGCACTGAACAAGGAATCCAACAACAGCACACTGTTCCATATACACCACAACAAAATGGTGTAGCTGAACGGAAGAATCGCACTTTAAAAGAAATGACTAATTGTATGATCCAATCTAAGAGACTAAGTCTTCAATATTGGGCTGAGGCCATAAATTGTGCAAATTACATAGTTAATCGCACACCGACTAAATTTTTACAGGGTATAACATCGGAAGAAGCATGGAGTAAAATTAAACTAGATGTAAGTCACTTTCGTGTGTTTGGTTGTGAAGCATGGGCTCACATTCCGGATGAAAAACGGAAAGCATTGCAGCCTAAAAGTGAAAAGTGCATATTTGTTGGATATTTGAAGATGTAAAAGGTTATAGACTTCTTCAGCCACACTCTCATGATATAATCATTAGAAGAGATGTTAAATTTGATGAAAATCTCTTGGCCTGCAAGCCTAACTTGGCGAGTGTGCCATCTTTGGCCTGCTGCAAGCCTGATTCGGCGATTGTGCCTTCTTCTTCTTCTTCTTCTTCTTCTTCCAACTTCCTTGATAGGTTTCCAACTCCAGTTTCTGATGATGATAATGAGAATGAAAATCCACCTCCACCTGCTCATGTTCCTCCAATTGCACTAGCACCAATACTTCATCGATGGGTCCGTTCAACATGTGAAGCAACTGGTGATCTTGCTGGTGATCCTAGAGATCAACGTCGAACACGTTCTCAGTTTCAGCGAGCCTCTTCTCTTTTGGCTCAAGTTTCTGAGAATCATGATCCAGAAACTTTTGCAGAAGCTTCAGGAAATCTAGATTGGGATGCAGCTATGGATGAAGAATATCGTTCCTTAATGGCGAACGATACTTGGGATCTTGTTCCTCTTCCAAAAGGAAGAAAACTTGTCAGATGTAAATAG
>LPNX010685683.1:239720-280106 GCA_001517045.1 Pseudotsuga menziesii | reverse complement strand
AGCTATTTGGCTGGGGCCGTGGACTGTTTCCCTCTCAAGGGTTTTAACCACGTGACAAACATCGGTGTGTTGATCTATGATCTATTTGTGTGAAGCGGTTGCTAAAGGTGTTTGGTCTTTTGGGAGTACCCTGTGTACCCGAACATTGCGATCTATCCTCAAAGGAAACATAGTGAGAAGAACAATGCTTAAAATCAAAAAGTCGCAATGGCTAAAATGGCAAGTCCCGACTTTTTTAAAAAAGTCCCGACTCTTCTCGACTTTTTCCAAAAAGTCTCTATTTTTGCTAAAATGGCTAAAATGGCTAATTTTCCAAAAAATTGTCATTTTAGCCATTTTGTTGTATACTAACACCTTTCCTCTACTATATAAATATTTCAAAACTTTGTTGTTGCGCCGAGAGGGGCTCTACAGCCCAGTATGGGGGAGATCTTGTAACGTGATGTAACGTTGGTAACATGTCGGCAAAAAATAATGGTGATAGTGAATATTATGGGAGAGAAGAACCAAATCTAAAATTTTACTCTCCAAATCGAAATTGTATTTCTGATTGAGAAGTCATTTTAGCCCAAAATTGTATTCTATGTGACTGGAAACAATTCGATTTTCTCATCATCAACCAAAGCGATTTTATGGTAAGGGAATAGCAACTACATCACGAAGAACACTTGAAAATAATCTTAGAATCATCATCTTGTAATTTCGGGTGGACAATTTACAAGACAGTCCCAGGTTCATAACTTTGATTTTGGGAAAGGTCTTAAAGTTTTACAGCGGCATGCAGACCTACTTCATACTTGTGAAGTGAGATCCAATTTCAAAAAAAAATGTAAGTATTTAGTTGAAGATTGAGGCTTGCAACAAACTCAGAAGGCGGAGCTAAACCGGGTGATTATCTTCATGGGAAGACTGGAGACAAAAATGATTGTTTTTATATTCTATGATCTAGGGAGGTTGGGTGGTGTTGGGGGAAGACTGATTAGTCTTTGTTGGCAAGTTGAAGCTTGTCTAGGATGTTGTAGCATCTTTTTTACATAACTTGGAGGTTGCAGCCTCCTAAGGTGTTGAAGCACCTCATTGAATGTGAAATAAATCAATTTACAGTTGAAAACATTGAGAGCATAAATATTGTGTATTTTTGGTTGAAATTTATTTGAATTTGAATTGTTAATGTTGTTTAACCAAGGGCTGAAAAAGAAAGAATGAAAAACTAACGTACAATACTTATTCACCCCTACCCTCTCAGTATTGTATGTGTGTTCTTCAATTGGTATCAGAGCAATGTTTCATCATAAAAAAGGCTGACCGCTTGAAGAAGATATTTAAGAACACACAATGGGGGGGAGCTAAGTTCAAGGATGTTCCTAGGTTTGATGGAAATAACTATGTTTACTGGAGCAAAAGAATGAATGCCTATCTAATCTCTTTGGGGTATGATATTTGGAAAGTTGTAAGAGATGGATACAAGGAACCAAAGTGGTCCTACTACCGATGTTGAAATAGGAGATTATGAGAACAATGCTAGAGCAGTAAATGTTTTTCTAGTAGGCCTAAGTGAGACAAAATTCTTCAAAGTTGTGAATTACACCACAACTAAGGAGATGTGGGACAAATTCCACCATTTATCAAGGAGATTCTAAAGTTCAACAAGAAAAACTCCAGACGTATAGAAGCCAATTTGAAGGTCATAAAATGTCAGAAGAAGAAAATATAGCAGCCTACTTTCAAAGAGTTGAAGAAGTTGTGAACACTATGAAGGGTCTTGGTGAAACAATGGAAGCAAGATTAGTGGTTCAAAAGATTCTCAGAACCCTGACCTCTAAATACAATCCTAAGGTTTCTACTATTGAAGATAGGGAAAAACTGGATGATTTAAAGACCAAAGAACTTCAAGGGTTTCTAACGGCATATGAAACGAGGATTCAAGAACCAAGACAAAGTGAAGCAGCTTTCAAGGCAGCTAAGAATAAACATCAGTGTCCTAAATCTTGTTCAATTGATCATGAAATCTCTTGTGAAGAACTGGTCAACTTCGTTAATAAGCTTCCAAGAGAAACTGGAAGGTACAAAGGAAAGCTTCCATTGAACTGTTTCAATTGCAGAAAAATCAGACACGTCGATGCCAAGTGTTTTCTCAAGAAAAATCAAAGAGGAACAAACTCACAAAGAAACTTTAAGGATCGAAAAATAGCAGACAAACATACTTTGTTTACAAAAACAGAAGAGGAAGTTGGGGCCCAGATTTTGAAGAAGAAGAGGAAGAAATTTTTGAAGATGATAGAATGGGATTTTGTTTCTAGCACAAGAAAAAGACGAAGATTAGCCCGAGTTAGGAGTTCTAGATCTTGAAGCGGAGCTGATTGCAGCCTTAGAAGAGATTGAGAACCTGAAGAATTTGAACGAAAAGAAAGAACAACATCGATTTGCAAAGAATATTTTGTTCAAAAGATTAAATGAAGCTATTCAAAAGAGGGAAGTAGAAATCAATACTCTCAAAGGAGATCTTTAGAAGTCAGGAATTGTCAGTCAAAAGTTTCAAAAGAGTTCCACCGCACTAGACAACATGTTCTACAACAAAGAAAAAATGGGGATACAAGAGGTTTGGGATACATCTCTAGGCCAAATGAAAGCAAGCCAGAATGCTCCTTAAATCAAGAAGTTCAGTCAATTAGCAGAACTATCAACAATTTGAAGATGAGTCTAGCCAAGAATCATGAACCATTGAATGAGGCTCAAAGACAATTGGTCCTTTGATACTTGAAGAAGCCAGAGGAATTGAAGATGAAGACAGAAAAGTCACAAACAACTTTCAGCCCTCAAGAAGACAAGGGTATCCCAATATCAAAGTTCCTTTCTGGGTCATTTTTATAATTGCTGCAGAATTGGTCACAAGGAAATTGATTGTAGAGGACCTAAAAGAACTGCCATCTATCTTCAAAGGCAACATAGTGACAAGTAAAATGCTCAAAATCAAAATTCCTTCTCCATTCTCACTCAAGAAATAGAGTGCTCAAAGTGGAACAACTTTGGACACACTCCTGAGGAGTGTAGGTTGAGGATTACTCATGAAAATGACACAACTAAAGATATGGTCTGGCATTCTATGCTCATCAGGATGAAAATAAGTGGTACATTGATAGTGGGTGTACCAAGCATATGATTGAAGATAAGAATAAGTTTCTCACTCTCAAAAAGAACACAGGAGGTGAAGTATCTTTTGGAGACAATGGGACAACCAGAATACTTGGAAAAGGAATTGTACCTCTAAAAGGGAATGCCAAAGATTAGAATGTTCTCTATGTAGAAGGATCGAAGCATGATCTACACAGTGTTGGACAACTCCGTGCTGCCAATTTTAATGTCATTTTCTTTACATGTCACTGTGACATAAGAAGAAATGGATCCAAACAAATCACAAGAAGAGGAGTTAGATCACCAGGAGGGGTTTATGTACTAGAAGAAATTGAGGGAGAAAGATGTTTCATCAACCAAAGCAATAATAGCGGGCTATGGCACAAAATATTATCCCACCTGAATCTTGACAACATAGTAAAGGTTAGTCAAACTGAAGTTGTTCGAGGGATGCCAAAAATATCGAAACCAGTAAACATACTATGTGGATCATGTCAACATGGGAAACAAGTAAGAGAAAACTTCAAGGCAAAAGTGTACCAGTCCACTTCACACCCTCTTGAAATTGTCCATACATATCTATGTGGATCTGCAAGAACTCAAACACTTCAAGGTGAGCGATATTGTATGTTGTTTATTAATGCTTATTCCAGAATGAATTGGGTTATCTTTTTGAAAAGTAAATCAGAGGAATTTAAGAAATTTAAACTCTTTAAAGCCAAGGTTGAAAATGAGAATGGATGCAAAATCAAATGCCTGAGATCAGACAATGGAGGGGAGTTCACATCAGGTGAATTTAAAAGTTTATGTGATGAAGAAGGTATCAAACGATAGTATTGCACAACCCACACACCTCAACAAAATGGCATAGTTGAAATAAAAAATTGGATTGTTCAAGAGGCTGGAAGAACAATGTTACTTGAAGCAAATTTGACTGAAACTTTTTGGAGAGAGGCAGTAGGAGCAGTGGTTTACATCATAAATCGAGCACAACTGAGAGTTAACAACAATAAGACTCCTTATGAATTATGGACAAGGAGAAAAGCCATTGTAGACTACAAAATATTTGGAAGTAAATGTTACATAAAAATCATTGATGAAAATTTGGGAATATTTCATTCTAGAACCGATGAAGGGATATTTTTGGGATATTCAATCGATAAAAGGGCCTACAAATGCTACAATAAATGACAGAAGTAAATTTTTTAAAGTATATATGTTTCCATCGATGAATAATTGGTGCAAAGACTGCCAGAATCATATCCTGTTGAAATTGATGATGATGAGATGTCTGATGAAGAAGAAACAACGAATGGAGAGTCAAAGGAACATATTAATCAACTAGATCAGGCTGCAGGAAGAGAACTACGTTCTACCACTATAAAGACTTCGAACGGTAAGAAACTCTCCGTAAAATATATTAGGCGAGATCATCCTGAGGATCTTATCATTGGAAACATTGATGAAGGTCTAAATCTTAGACCAACACCTTTAAAAAGAAATCTAGCATTGCTCTCAACATTTGATGAAGTTGTTAATGATGAATGTTGGAAAATTGCAATGAAAGAATAATTGGATCAAATCGAAAAGAGTGGAACCTGGGAATTAGTTCCAAGACTCGAATATAAAAACATCATTGACACAAAATGGGTTTATGAAAACAAGGTGGACGAAAATGGGAAAGTCAATAGAAATAAGGCAAGATTGGTGTGTAAAGGATATGCTCAAATGGAAGGAATTCATTTTGATGAAACTTTTTTTTTCCAGTAGCTAGGATGAAGCTAATCTGAATATTTTTAGCAGTTTCTTGTTATAAGTACTTCAAATTTTACCAAATGGATGTCAACTCAGCCTTCCTAAATGGGACATTAAAAGAAGAGGTCTACACTAAACAAACTGAAGGTTTTGAAACTCTTGGGAAAGGAAGCCTATGTTTGGAAACTAAAGAAAGCCCTCTATGGCCTCAAACAAACACCAAGGGCTTGGTATGAGCGCTTGGATAAATATTTGGTTCAACAAGAATTCCAGAGTAGTACAAACAACAATCTATATTCCAAATTCAGTAACAGTAAATTATTAGCCACGGTTGAGTATGTTGATATTCTAATATTTGGGAGTAATGAGGAGAGTCTCAGTTGGAGTTTTGCAGGAGAAATATCAAAATAATTCGAAATGTAAATGATGGGTGAATTAACATTCTTTCTTGGCCTACAGATTTCACGGAATTCTACAGGTATTTTTATATCTCCATCAAAATATTTGACAGACATACTTCAAAATTTTGGTATGAAAGAGAGATCCCATGTATGTACACCCATGGTAACTACCTGTAAGTTCAGCAAGGAAGACGAATCTCCTGCTATAGATCAGATAGTTTATATGTCCATGATTGGAAGTTTGTTGTATCTTACTACATCTCGTCCTGACATCATGCAAGTAGTAGGATTAGTGGCAAGATTTCAGGAAAATCCAAAGGAATCTCATATGATCGTTTTCAATAGAATTCTCAGATATCTTAAAGGAACGATTGACTATGGGTTATGGTATCCAAAAAATGAAAACATTGATCTCCAGGAATTCTCTAATGCAGATTGGGTAAGCAACCTTGATGATAGAAAAAGCACAAGTGTAAATGCTTTCTTCCTTGGAAATCGGCTAGTCGCTTGGTCAAGCAAAAAACAATCCTCTATCTTGCTATCAACCATTGAAGCATAATACATATCAGTACCTGAATGTTGCACTCAAATTCTGTGGATGAAACAAATTCTAGACGACATTGAGATCAAGAATGATGAGCTGCCCGTAATCTACTACAATAACACAAGTTCTATTAGTATATCAAAAAACCATGCTATGCATTATAAAACCAAGCATGTACCCATTAAGTATCACTTCTTGAGAGACCAAGCACATGATGAAAAGATAAAATTGGAATATGTGAACTCTAAAGAGCAAATAGTTGATATCTTTACCAAGCCATTACCAAGAGAGGATTTTGAGAACCTCAGAGATAAATTGGGTGTAATTCTCTCCCCTCAAAAAAAGAAACATTAAAAAAGTAATACAAATGTAGAGGAAGTGTAGGACAACAGAGTTAGGGGGAGCACTAAGAAAAATTCATTTGCATATTTAAGCACTTACACATCATCTCACTTGGAAAAATTCAACAGTAGACTCAGGGGGAGAAAGTTAGAAGGTTCATCTACAGACTTAAATAGTACCTTTGCCATTGATGCCAAAGGGGGAGAAAAACTTGCCATAGAAGAACACAATCTACAGTACAGTGTTAGTCACAGCCAAGGAAGAACAGAAGACACCTCTTCAAGATGTCAAATGTTATCAGCAAGGTTGACATCAATTCCAAAGGGGAGATTGTTGGAATTGTTGGCATTGATGCCACAAGGACTAACTATGCCCAACCACCTAGACAATAAATTAATGACAAAGGACAATGAGTTGAGGTCAAGGACAAGGACGACAAAGGATAATAACATGTAGAATACACATGGTGACAAGAAAGCAAGCATGGAAGAATTAATGACATTGAAAATAGTGACAAATGGTAGTTGGATTCCATGAATGGCATGAATGGACAAATGACCCATTCTATGGTCATTTGTTAGTTTGATGAAGCCCATATTGAAGCCATAGCATGTAGCTCTTAAAAGCACTTGTGTAAATCCCTTGGAAAAGCAGTCAATGCATTGAAGAAGCACATTATTCTTATAAAGTCTAAAACAAGTCGGCCCATAACTTATCTAATTGTCTTAAATTAAAATTAAAATGTGCTTCAAATAGGTCAGCCCCAAATAAAATGGAAAACATGTATAAATACAAGTGAAGACTTGTTCATTTGTTGGGTGTGGAATAAATTCAAAATCTCTTTGAATTCAAGTGTGAAGGAAAAGGGATGAGGCAACCACAGTTAAAACCACGGTGGAAAGGGTTTAGTTTCATTTTCGTATATTTCTGAGTGTGAATATTCACCATCTCACTGAACTTGGGTGTGAGGAGAAAGGGCTGAGGCAGTGGCAACCGAGGCAGTCTAGATTCATCATCTTACAGTTTTGGGTAGACAGTTTACAAGACAGTCCCAGATTCATAACTCTAATTTCGGGAAAGGTCTTAAAGTTTTACAGCAGCACCCAGACCTACTTCATACTTGTGAAGTGAGATTTGATTTCAAAAAAAACTGCTAGTATTTAGCTGAAGATTGAGGCCTGCAACAAACTCAGAAGGCAGAGCTAAACCGGGTGATTATCTTTGTGGGAAGACTGGATAGAAAAATTATTGTTTTTATTATAGAGTCTTACTTTCGATATTCTATGATCTAGGGAGGTTGGGTGGTGATGGGGAAAGACTAACTAGTCTTTGTTGGCAAGTTGAAGCTTGTTTGGGATGTTGTAACATCTTTTTGACATAACTTGGAGTTTGCAGCCTCCTGAGGTGTTGAAGCACCTCATTGAATGTGAAATAAATCGATTTACAGTTGAAAACATTCAGAGCATAAATATTGTGTATTTTTTGTTGACATTTATTTGAATTTGATTTATAATGTTGTTTAACCAGGCATTGAAAAAGAAAGATTGAAAAACTAACGTACAATATTGATTCACTCCTCGCCCCTCAGTATTTCCTGCGTGTTCTTCAAGAGTCTCCTCCACATAGTGTGCCTCCACCAAAATGCCCCTCTTGCAAGTAAAATCAACATGAAGATATGCCAGAATATGGAAAATAAACTGTTAGTGCCCAAAGAGACTAAGAAACAAAAGAGTCATGAATGCCCTAGAGAATTCCAAGAGTTGCAGAAAATATCTTCAAGTATTTTCAGTATAAGAGCCAAATTCTTGATGGGATACAATGGGGGGATCATCTTAAATAGACCGAGAGTGTGTCTAGATGATAACAAATATTCATCCAACGATTGAGATTAAAACATCATCAACGTGTAGATTACTTTTTAATATTTTGCATGGATCAATACATAATAGGGGCATACTTTACCCAAAGACACCTAAGTGAGGCTAGGATATAACAAAGTGGTACATGATAAAGGGTTTCCTTAGGGACATAAATCACCGTAGGCCCCTATACAACATCACAACATAATCTATAACAATGTAATACATCAAATGACCAAGGTGAGGGGCGCCTCATGGGGGACCTCCTCCCTATGAGAGCCAATAAAATAATTTGGAGCATGAGACTGAGTGAAATTAGTGCAAACTGATTCGGAGAGCCATAATACATAATAAAAAATAATTTCCAAACCAATTCTTCAACCTCACTTACCAAATTGAATTCCTTAGTTAATTTCATAGTACATTTTATGTTGGGACAAGCGCCATAAATAATAAAAATCACAATAACTCCATGTTGGGTGAAAATTGGGACAAATTGACTACATAGATGAATTCGAAGACATGGAAAAATGATATCGGTGACTACTCACATCCCCTGGAGTGTTGTAGCTCCCTAGGAGCATCACTCTCGTACGCAATCTTATCAAAGATATGTGATATGACCAATAATAATGTGAAAATTGAGATTGCAATATTGTTGTTGGGAATGTCTGGAGCTGATATAACCAAATTTGTTTTTTGTTGTCACTATATTTGGAACATGTTTGACTTGTTCAACTGGTTTGACTAGGTCAAAACACCCAAATTATAGGTGAGACAATAAACCGAGTTGATGCTGCATGCATCCAAGGTAATAGTTGCTCCAAGATGTATATTAAAAACCAACTTAAATCATACTAATCAGAATCATGGTGATAAAAAATAAAAATATACACATGTCCTCGAATAATCTTTGAATCTTCTATGAAGCCCCTTGCATATGCCATAGTTACAAAGTTTAACCAATTTGTTGATGTTGGGTGAAGGTGGAAAACAAGTCTTAAGGTAAAGGATAATGACTTCAAATTGACCTTGACCATGTGATCTCTGAATGATACCAAATACACACAACCATAGTGACATATGCATGACGGATAAGATAAGATAAGAAATTTTTTATTTATGTCCACTAATGACCACAAAGTAGGTCAACGGGCCTGCCAGTTACAATGATGTTCGTGCATGCGGGAGGACTAAACAATCTCCCTTAAAAGAAATACAATACAGAGGACAATAGAGAATGGTGGTATCTCTCAAATGGATAAAGTACTTGAGCTTGGTTCCTTTAGGATCTAATGAGTATCCATTTAATAATATTTAACAATTTATAAACATTAAACTTCAAGGAATTTATCAATTTAACAAAAGATACTAGCTAACCTCCAAAGGAAGGTGCCATAGAAAGCCTTCTGGGCCCCAAAAAATGACTCGTCCTAGCCTCATTTCCAGTGAGTGTCCATAACCCCAACATGTTTGACACCTTGTTTCCTTGTACGGACAAATGAACCTTACATCATATAATGGATGAGTGTCCATCCTTTGGCCATCGACTAGTTTTATAACATTTACATTTATGCATTAGTGCTTAAAAGCACTACTAATCACAACTTTCCTTTTGCATCATTTAGATATGATGTTAATGTGTTATGATGCTTTAGTGTCTAAAGACATTGTTGGTTGGAGCACTTGTTTTGAGGGCTAAAGGAAAACCATCCAGTCACACTAGCCACACATCTTCCATGTTGTCGCTACATATAGAAGGCAAGGAACCATGCCACATACTTCAGAGCTAGAGACACAAAACAACATGGGGTCCATCATGCATAGGGTTCAAAGTGGAGAAAATGATCTTCAATCTCGCAGGTCTTAGTCATAATTCAATGGGTAAAATAACATGGATGAGACTGGATGAATGGTGACAAGTGAGAAGTGGAACCAACATAACAAGATAGACTAAGTTTGTGCAAAGCATGGCATCAACAATTGTATTCAACATTAACTTCTCCAATCATTCACGACATAAGTTAGGCATCAGTGAACAAATCATATAAGCACATGTCACCATAATCATCATAGCATAATATGTCGACGGTGTTAGTATACATCAGAGAGAAAACCACCTACCAAGAAGCAATATACCCGATCTTCACCATAAACATATCTCAAGCAGAAGTGTCAACCTGTCAATAATGTACCATCTCTACTACTCTGCTTGAATGGACTATGTCATCACCAAGGTCATCTCAATGGACTAGGAAATCTCAGTCATGGCTAGGGAGTGTTCTACATTTGATGTTGGAATAAGGATCTGGCTATGGTGCATCATAAAAAAACGATCCATGTTGTATCCCCATCAATATGGTTGGCTTGGATAAATAAGAGGAAAATCCATATGCTGTAAAATGGTAGCCCAGCTAGAATGTATGTGATAACACCTCTATTGGTAGATATGTTGGAATATCTCTGAATATCTGTGCAAAGACTTAGATTTAAGTAGATTTGGTGTATTTTAGTACTTGTACACATTGGTGTATTTTGGTACTTGTTTATGTTGGTGTAGAGATTGGTGTATGTTGGAATAACACCTCTTTCGTAGATTTTTGTAGAGATTGGTGTATTTTAGTACTTGTTTCTTGCAGATTGAAAAGCATATGAAGATGCTTTCTTAGAGACAACATGGAAGAATGAATTTTAGAGGCAAGGGGTAGACAAAATTTTCATTGTGTTTGTTGCGGCAGAGATGGAAACGAGGAAAAGACATGCATAATTCCATGGGAGAAAATCACAAAGAAGCAAAAATAAGCACAAAACAAAGTTGTTGATGTGGGTAAACCTTTTAAATTTGCTCGTTTTGTTGTTTCCCATTGTAATATGGACATAAATGAAGTTTTATTCAACACTTTAATTGCTTCTTGGAAAGATACATGGTTGCTTGACATAGGTGCAACCTTCCACATGACATTTAGGAAATATTTGTTTGAAGAATTGAATGACAATGTACAGTGGTGTAGTTGTTGATGAAATTGTCATTGATGCCAACATGGACTTGCAGTGGTCCCACAAGTTGTCATTGATGCCATCAAGTCCCACTTGCAGTGCCTTGAACCCCTTACAAAGTGGGTTTGTGCTTTGAAGCACCTTGTACCCAGTTGAAAAGGTCATTGTACCCACAAGGTTGGATCTTGAAGCCACCACCTTGCTGAAGATGTTGAAGACCCTGCTGATGGTGTTGAAGACCCTAGATATGGTATTTAAGCCCTTGCAAACGATGCAGAAGCCCTAGATGGGTTGGATAAGCATTAATGACTCATTATGTGGTCATTCATGCTCTGATGACATCATTGTACCCCAAAAGAAAACTTTAGCATCCCCATAGGTAATATCTTGATCCCTGGAGGTTTCCTAGTGTGGTTGAGGTGGATGAAGAATCCTTGAAGATGTCCTTGGACCCACACTTAGTGGTTGATGCCATTGCAACCCTTGTTGGGGTCATGGAGCGCTTATATGATGATGATGACCTTGTATGGTCCTTGACATGCTATGGAACCCATGAACATGTCCTTGGTGTGATGAAGAAGCCCATGAAGACCTAGAACCCCTGATGAAGACCCTGATACCCTTGAAAAGGTCATGGAGGCCACTACTTGCACTTGGCATTTTTAGATGGCGACCCTTAATGAAGCCCTTATTATTTGTGAACAAGCCCTAATGGCTTGATGAAGGACATGATGGCGCCCACTTGGACACCTCACGGACACGTACACACACTAAATGATGGCTTGATGATCTTTGCACTCTTGAAGGATGTGTAGGATGATGGAGGCTTGATGTTTGTGTGGAAAAACCCTAAGAATGACTTTTGAAGAAGTCGTGGGTTAACAACTATTAAGAAAATACATCCAACAAAACCCAAGTTATGGAGGACACCCTTACCAATAGGAATGGTTGTGTGAAAAATAAAATGACAAAACATTTTGTTGACCTTACGATGACCATTGAAATGGTAGAGGTGTGTGTCAACACCAAATAAAATAATAATTTAAAATTAAAATACAAAAAAAAAAAATACATACCTTTTGACATAAGTCTGCTCTAAATAGAGGATGTGGACAATATTAATCCTATCCCATTCACATTCCAAAATATATCCAAACATTAACCATTCGTTTTGAAATAAATCAATAAAATTTTATTTACTTTTATTACAAGTCGGCCCCAAAAAATCCTATGGAAACTAGTATAAATACCCAATGAAGAATCATTCAAAACATAACAAAAATTCGTGGAGTATTTTTTGTTCTAAGATTTTTTGGAAGGTGACTGAGGTAAACACAGCAACAACAAATGATTTTTTTTTCCATAGTCTGAATTTAGTAGCAGGCTGAAAGTTGCAACAGCAGTAGACCTCATGAAGAGTCCAAAAATTGTAGACTAGTAGCAGACATTCAGTGGATGTAAGGTCTAAAAACTCGGGTGGAGTAATTGTAGACTAGTAGTAGACATTCGGTGGATGAAAGGTCTAAAACCTAGGGTGGAGTATTTGCAGACACAAGAAGCAATATGACAATCTTGATCTCTCCCTCTTATTTTGACGTCGGTATTTCCTCAGTAAGCATATGTAAGTATAAGAAGCAACAAAGTGGAGCAATTTCATAGGATAAACTCGTATCGTTGTTAAGCAATTTCACAGAAGAAACTTAGAATTTTTCTAGCTGATTTCAATGAGAGTATGAATACGTGCTAATACATCTACATGAGCAAGCTAATCACAATGTGCAAATTAAAAGGAACAAAGTCTGTGTCTAGATGTGGTAACTACAGGTATTGCATAACTCTTGCATATCTTGAAGAGAAGAACAAAGACTATGGTTGCACAGAGAAAGTGGAAGAAGAAGCTACCAGTGAAGTCTATGAATTAGGGAATGAGTGTGGACTGCAAAGCAAAACTTGGAAGCTACAAGAATGACTTTGTGGATGGTAAGCAAAAGTTGACAACTGGATTGACTAGTAATAGATGATGCCCTAGTTCCAGTGCATTGACAAATAAAGGTATGTATTCTCTAAAATTGTGTATACCATAAAGCTAGTACAATAAGATGTTTGACAAACTATTTTGAAGAAGTATTAGAGTTACATGTTCAATGGTATATAGTGGCATCTTTACAGTACATAGTAAAGTATACAACAATATGAAAATATAAGCCATGATGATCAGTGATTTTGTTAATGAGTAGACAATAACATTGCTGTATGTAGTCTGTCCTAAAACACGTACAAGTTGACAAGCATAGACAAGTGTTGATGTGAATCATTCCCACACTTTGATGGTGGCTTATAAATGATGTTGATGCACACATTGATGATGATGATGTACAGTCACCAATGTATTTCCTATACATTAAAATAATGAATTGGTTTGTACTAAGTACAGAAGCAAGTGGCCTTTGACGTAACAGTGATGTGATTGTTTGATGACAACTCTGATATAACTGGTGACTACATACTTGACAGTGATCGCAGACATACTTAACAGTATAGATTGATCTGACTTTCATAACAGTGTGACCGTAGCAGAAGGTTGAATTGGAAGCTTGAAAGCTCTGAAGTATTGATGACAATATCTTTGATATTATTCAAGCACAAATGACACTTGTTAATTAGCCTTGGTAATTGTATGCTAAGACAAGATTGTGATCAATTTGAAAAGATTCTTGAAGTCCAGTATATGAGAAATGAGCAGTGTCTTGATATAAGCAAATCTTTGATGACAAAATAGATGAAGTACAGTTGTATGAAGAAGTGAAGCATATAGACCTTGATGACTTAATGAACAATGTTGGTGATCAGACCACACAGAGTTGCAGCAGTGAAGAATGGTGAGCAAATGAACAAGGTGATTGATGAGCATACCTATGACCAACAGTTGTGATGAGCAGAGTTGATTAGAAAATGATGTCCAACATTGATGAGTAGCAACATATATTGTACAAAGCTTGATGAACATCATATTGATGACAATCATAGATTGGCATCAAGCTTGCAAGTAGTGACTTGCAATTGAGGATTGGACTCCTCAACTCTTCTTGGTTGGAGCTAAGAAAACCAAGATGGGTCCTGTTACATAGTTGGTGCTCTTTTTATCAGTTGGTGTTGATTCTAATCGAGAAGATTGTTGTCTTCCATGTACAATAAATAAATATAAAGTTACAAATATTCTTGTGTCTCTTTGATGTGATGGATGTGCTTATGACACCTGGTTGATTGAACTAATACATTTGATTATATAATAATTGATATACTCTGGTTGACTAAAAGAAGGTAAAATTTTTATAAATTGCTTACACATTGATTCACCCCCCCCTCTCAGTGTGGCCATTGTGTCCAACAGTAGTATATTTTGCAGATAAGTCTAGCCTCAAACCAAAATAATTTGGCACCACTAGGCTTAAAGTGTCTAGATTCCTTGATTTTTTGTTGCATAATGTTTTCAGTCTTCCATACTCCCGAGGAACTTGATGACCCTTGTGCATATTCGACAGCAAGGCCATTCCATTCACATGTTCGACGGGAATGATGAGATACAGAGAGATAATCCAACAACCAAGTATTCATCACTAGATAAGGAGAGATAATATGACAACGAAGTCTTCATCACTAGGTATTAAGATGAGAAATTGTTGAAGCTGAAAGGGACATTTGCAAGAGCTCAGAATTTTGCATGTCTCTCTAGGCATGAAGAAGGTACATTGTCCTCTAATTTTTTGTGGCATGATATATATGGGCACCTGAACTTTGATAGTCTGGTTGTTTAAGAATAATGGCGCCCTTGGTTTTCCTACCATTCCAAAGAAGTTGACATGGTGTAATGCTTGTATTCGTGGCAAATATAGTAAGCAACCTTTCCATGATTATGATTTCAGAGTATGTAGAAAATTAGAGTTGATTCACTTTGACTTATGTGGCCCTATTGTAATGCCCACTTTTGATTTTATCATCACAAGCATATGAATGTTGATCATGTGCAACTAAGATTAAAAGCATTAGGTGCATTATTCACATACAAATGAGGTATGCATATGCTAGCTACATACCCACACCTCTCACGAATTGTGTTAATATACTTACCCACACCTCTCACGAATTGCGTTAATATACTTACCCACACCTCTCACGAATTGCGTTAATATACTTAATTGATTATACATTGCAAGTTGTTTGAGTGGAATGTAAATTATATATTAAATGTGAGAATTATATTAATTAATATGATTATATTAAATAACTAATTATTAATTATGTAACATTAATTATATTAATTTAAGACTATTAATTAATTAATTAGAACTAATGAGCATATTTAATTGTCTAATAGTATCTTTAATGATAGTATATGTATGAAGTGGTGTAGAGCAATTAAAGAAACGCTGAGGCACATAGTTAATTACTAATTATATTAATTCCAAATTGAGCACAAATTAAAAATTCTTTGAATAATTAGCTTTGAAATTAGGTATTAAGATTTAATTTAAAATATCATTGTTGCAAAGATTTGATTGAAGATATTTATTATTTGCCAAGATTTGATTTAGTATTTTATTGTTTGCTAAGATTTGCTTAGGACATTATTATTTGAATTGTGTGCCAATGCTTATTTTATAGTCTTTAGTATTTTGAAAAATGGGCCAAGGAGGGGATTTGGTGAGGGGGAAGGTGTTTCTTTGAGGAGAAATAAACCTTTCATTGAAGAGGGAGGATGATATTTGGGAATCGAGGAAAGAAGAAAGGGGAGTGGAAAACACAACTCGCATGGTGGTTTTAGACCTGGAGGAGCATGTGCACTTTAAGTGTTTTTGGAGTATGGGGGATAGAGAGCTCTTGTGATTTTTCTGGGTTAGGGAGTTGGAGAGATTGTTCTCAGTTGGTTGGGTGGTTGACCCAGTTTGGGTAGTTGTTCAAGTAACAATAGGAGCTTCTTTTCCCAAAGGATAACTCAAACGAGAGAAAAGGTATTTTGAATATTGATAATGTATTTTCATTTATAAAATTTTCTTTTATAAAGTTTTATTATGAAAATTTCATTTTGAAACTTATATGAATTCTCATTAAGATAAAATCAATGTTTATAAATAGCATTTAACGACGACATTGAATGGAGTGGGAAAATGATCATGCATACAAGTCACATTCATGTTGTGGAAGTCTATGTTAGGATATTTAGACACTTAGGAGTTAGTTAAGATCAACTTGTTATAATATATATGTTAGGTAAAGTGTGTTTCTTTAGTATGCATTTGTAAATATGTAATTTGGCGGTCATGATATGTTTTTGACATAGAGTGATCCGACAGTTCATCTTCTCCTCAATCTTAATAACCATTGATCTGTGGATTAATACCCGATTGATCCACGATTTTTATTTAAAGAGCATGGAGGGTCATTTGCTAGTTGATCGATTATTAGAAGTTCATTTGTAACTTTCTTTCTTTTGCATAATAATATTTCTTCAAGTATCTATTGGTTGTGGTTGTGGAGTGTTTCCTTTTCGAGGGTTTAAGCCACATGAAAACATCATTGTGTTGATCGGTGATCTATTTGTGTGAATAGTTGCTTAAGGTGTTCGATCTTTTCGAAGTATCAGGTGTTGTTGAACATGGTATTAGATCGCTTCTGAAGTGTCGCTTCCGTTGGTGATCTAGATCTTGAATCGATGTTGTCGAAACCTCTAAAAGATTTTTTGTTCTAATATTTATGTGCATTTTTAGGTTGTGAGAGGCGTTCTATTGCGTTTGAAGCGTCGTTTCCAATTAGAATAACAACATTTTATTAAATTGAAAGATATATTGTTACAATGACATTTTTTTTATTTAAATTTTCTCATATTCTTTTCTTTTTTAAGTCTATTATACATAAATAGCAAAAACTTGAATATTAAATATTCGTACAATGTATATATAAATAAATCTTGTATTGAATAACAAATATGATGTATTACATTAAGAAAGACTTGATAATAACTCTTACATAAAGTCACATAACACACTTTCCATGTATTGATATTAATATAATTAAATATTAATATTATATACATTTATATTTTATTTATTTTATTGTTTCATATATAAATTATATTCATAAGGTTGTCGTCTTCTTAAAGAAAGCTTTGCCCTCAAAGCTATTTTTTAACTTATTTCTTTAATCCAATACAAAACTGTAAAGACTTTTAATATTGTTTCATCGTCTATTCTTGATATTTATTTGTATTGCATCCTTGATTGATTGCGAACGTTATATATAGAATATTTTCACTTAGGGCACCTTTATGTATTAACACGGTTTAAACTTTTATGAGTTGTATCTTTCCTATTTTATATATACAGCATGAGTGGGCCTAATGGTTAAGAGCATGTGTTTCCTCTTAGGAGGTCACTGGTTCAATTCCAGAGGGGGGTAGTGTATGTACACCTCTGTAGACTTTAGCAGTTAAATCACTGCGCAGAGGGGGTCCCTTGTCCCACAAACAAGGAGATCTCATACACCAATTTGGTGTCTCGCTTAGCGGTGACCTTAAAAATAGATTATTATTATTATTATTATAAACTTATCGTCGACGTAGTTTCAAAAATTCCAATGTAACTAATATCTTTTGCTCTATTTAATTTAATTCCTCCACAATCAACTATTATGACAATCCATTAGCCTCTATATGATATAATATAATTATGTGACTTTTATCTTAGTGTTATATGGAATATATTTCCGTTGTTTTTTAAAAAGGTCATAACTTGAATGTTGGGGATCGCCCGTTACATTTTATATTACTATTTATTATTTTTAAAATATTTCCACAACCTTTCGAGCCTCAATATTTGGTGAACACCTAAGGCGTGTGACTTGGTCTTCTTGGAACCTGCCATTGGGCCAATAATCGAGCACCCTAAACCTCGATGATTACCAAACTTGTCTTATTCAAGCGTGTTGGTCTGTGTAAGCTTCAATATACTGACCCCTATTTTTGGTTCGTCAATTGTCAATGTAGCACTAGAATATTCTCAATTTCCAAACCTCTAATCCCCTTGTCTCAATTTCCAAACCTCTAATGTTGAACGAGAATATTCTCTTGTTGTGAATCCTAAACGACACCCCTAATAGCATCGTCAATTTGGGAGAAGGAACAACCGACCTCTTGGCTTGTCTTGGCACCATTATGAGTGAAAGCCTTCCATCTATTCTTATCCATGAAAATGTGGACTATATCACAAGGCATGAAAATGTTGACTATATCACAAGGCCTACAATGGGACTTTTCTATCAATCAAATGTGTCGCACTCACGATTTCTGTTAGACTAAATCTCGCAGGTGTTAATCTCTGCCACAATCGCCAGAGTTAGGATCTCGAGAGGTGGTTAGTCCATGTCACGAAACTCATGTGGAGCATTGAATCAGAATGTCCAACAATATCTCCCCCAGTGCGAGCCATGTGATTTTTGAACCCTTGACATGTTGCTCTGATACATTTTTTTGGACTCACGGTTGTCATTAGACAAAAAACCACAGGTGTTAATCTTTGCCACATTCGCCAGAGTTAGGATCTAGAGAGGTGGTTAGACCATGTCACGAAACTCATGAGGAGCGTTGAAACCCAATGTCCAACATAATGGTATTGAACTCCTCCTTGACACCCACTCTATACTACTGCATAAGGTGTGTCAGCATTAACATCTTCTGGCTCACGTGTTGTTGCCAACAAGAAATTGTTGGCATACAAATCCAATCTCTCTCACTCGGCCTCTACATTATTCTCGTCCAGAGATTCCCCGATGCACCTTAACTGCAAAGTGAATAGTGTTGCAACTGCCCTGTCCAAGATGAGAAAAGTGTGAGTACGATGTATATGAGATAATTCATCCAAGACATCCTGATTGCACACTGCTAATATTTCTTTGAGATTGGACTCAACTTCCTCACAATTTGTGTTAATAGATTCAAGGGATTCAATGATATCCATAAGGATTGCGCTTCTAGTATCATTTGTCATCACATAAACACCTTCAAACATGATACCATCGAGAGTTATTGCATTGTTGGCCTATGATTACTCTGTGCATCTCCAAAAAGCAAACTTATTTTAATGATTAATGTAGACATTAACAACAATGTCACCTGGCCTAGCAATATTCCCTCCTATAGCAGCCATAACCTGGCTGAAATATGTAGCAATTGTTTTCTCAATTGCCATTGGAGGAAGACCACCAACATATACTCTATGTGCATGACATGTAGCAAGTTGCGTCGTTTATCGCATTGGCATAAAAGGAAGAATACTATTATTCTTTTGATGGTCAATTTTTGTATAATTGTTGGGTGAAGTTCCATGGTAGATCTATTCTTCTTTGGTGAGGGCTTCCACATCATATTCTAATTGTTCAATCGATGGCACATCATCCATGGACATTCCCACTTGATTTGCTTCGTCATTAGATAAATGGTGTGTTTCTAACTTCAAGCCTGTATGTAAATGATCACGAATATCCACTATATGTAAAAAATACGTTTTTGAGTTTTACTCTTTGCAAGGGTTTTTTGTCTTCTCATGATGGTGCTTGTGGTTCAATGTCTTCCTTTTGCAATGGGAGTGGTTGTCACTCCTCTGCAAGGACTATACCCTTGATTTATCTATTTGTGACACTGAATGTTACATGAAAATCACCTGCAATCTAGAGTCTAGTTCTTCTTGGTTATATAATTTACCATTTTCTCAAGCCTCATGGGATACAAGAACCTATACAATTCCAAATGCATTTGCATAATCATATTTATTTTGAGTGACATTGACAGAATTATGAATGCTTCCTAGTTTGAAAAAGGGTTGAGCAATAACATATTATGTTTGAGACTGGGTGTTTCTAGCTTGATCATCCCCATGGTTGTAGCCATCATCTCGGTCTTCTTTATACAAATTTATTTGTATAAAGAAGGCCTAGATGATGACTACAATCATGAGGTTGTATAATTTAGTATTTTCTCAAGCCTCATGAGATACGAGAACCTAAATTTATTTTGAGTGACATCGACGGACTTAAGAATGCTTCCTAGTTTGATAAAAGGTTGAGCAATAACATTTTATGTTTGAGACTAGGTGTTTCTAGCTTGATCATCCTCATGGTTGTAGTCATCATCTGGGTCTTCTTTATTCAAATTTATTTGTATAAAAAGGACCTAGATGATGACTACAACCATGAGGTTGTATAATTTTATATTTTCTCAAGCCTCATGGGATACAAGAACCTGTATAATTCCATATGCATTTGCATAATCATATTTATTTTGAGTGACATCGATGGACTTAATGCTTCCTAGTTTGATAAAAGGTTGAGCAATAACATCTTATGTCTGAGACTAGGTATTTCTAGCTTGATCAACCTCATGGTTGTAGTCATCATCTGGGTCTCTTTATACAAATTTATTTGTATTTCATTGTCATGCTTTGATTTATCGTCTATAGGAAGAATTCACTTTGAGAATCTATACCATCGGATTTTTTATCACCAACATGGTTACCTTTGTGCTTTTTATTTGTTTCTCATAATTGTTTACTTCAATTATGGCTTTTGTTAGTAATACATTGTCTTTTGATATAAATTTTCTCTCTCTCAGTGGCACGCTAGAAATTATCTTTTAGTTCTTTAAGTAGGTCTTAAATTTCTCGAATTTCCTTCTCCTCCATTGGAAATTATGAAGGATGGTTGTTTGTTGGCTCTGATAGCAATGTTGCACATAAATTGCAGAAGCTTGAATATTAAATATTCATAGAATGTATATATAAATAAATATTGTATTGAATTAAATATACGATGTATTACAATAAGAAAGGCCTAGCCTATATAGGTGTGATGGTGACTCTTACATACGGTCACATCCTTACAAAGCACTCTTTCCATATATTAATACTAATATATTAAATATTAATAATATATACAATTCTGTTTTATTTATTTTATTGTTTTACATATAATTTGTATTCATTTATTTTTCATGTGGTTCACGCCTCTATCTTTTAAGAGGCTGATACATCCATGGATTTTTCTTGCTACACAGTGAGACATGTGGGGATGTCGAACATAGTCTGAATATTTGGGGCTCCAAGAACATCATAGACAGGGCTCAACAACAAGAGCATCATATGTCACTTACAAGGAATTCAACCTGGGTGGCAAGGTTATCAATCGGTACTCCCAACCATCTGAGCTACATCTAATGGACATAATTTGTATTCATGACAGTCTTATTTTATTTTTTGTTTCATTTTTCACCTTCCCATTCTACATATGCTATTTGATGTGCTTATTGTGCGAACTCGACAAATCAGAAATAAAGGGGCAAGGGTTTTCCTTACTATGTATGCTCTTTGACGTTCGCTTTGTGGAAACTCAACAAACCAAAACAATGAGAAAACATATACATTTCAGGTAATCTAATGAAGACTAACCCCAAAACTTGGTCATATTAGTTTTGGGAATATTTTGTTTTGGTTTTCATGAAGTGGTTTGCAGGCTTAAAAAGGTTTGTGAGGTAAGGACGCACTTTGAGGCAGAAGAGTAAAAAAACTCTTCCTCCTTTCCATCTTTTATGTACCTTTAATATTAGTCCACTTGGTTAAAAGTTGCTTTAAGTACATAAGAGGTCTTGAGTTTAATGTTGAATTTTGTACCAAGGAAGTGTTTCCCTTATGATTTGTGTCTAAGTCACTAAAAGGAGACATGTGATGTGACCCTTGTATTAATCGCTTGAGATGAGTAATTAATTCACTTTATAGTTATAAAGTAACTTTTCAAATATATTTAAGTGAGAGTTGAGAGATAAAATATTTAATGGAGAGAAAAGTGATTTTTCTCATCCATTGATGAGAAATCACTAGATTAAAAATAGTCCCTTGATCTAGTGACTCTCCAACTACCCCAGAAGGTGAAATGAAAAGACAAGGAAACATAATAAAAAGAGAGTTAACGAGACAATTGGAACTCATTGCAAACAAAGTTTTTGGAGTGGCTTAATTTCCAAGGAGGAGCTTAGAGAGGACTGTGTAAAAGCACTTGAGCAAGAGATAAAATGAGATTGAGCATGAGAATGAGAGAGGAGTAGCTCAAAGTGATGGCTCAAATTTCTAGAGAAGGGCATGATTTTCCAGAAGATGGGTGCAATAGCTGAGATAGTTAGTGGGTACACATCCCCAAAAGAAGTCTGAATTTTTGTGCAGTCCATATAGCAATGCTTTGGCACTATTTTTGAAGCAGAAAAGTGGCTCAAATTTGAGGTGATTGCAACACTTATTGAGGGTTGTATAAAATAGGAGGAGGGGACTATACAACAAGTGTTTTGCTGCTAGTCACATGTTTTCCCATGTTTGTAGTATCTTGTTTGTTGGTGTAGAAATGAATAGGGTCTGTGCACTCAAACCAAGGTGAAAATGCATCATGTGAGGTCTATACAGTGAGGCCATACAAGGAATATTTCTTGTAGCCGACCCTGTATGTTTCGACACACATTTCGATGTATATTTTGTGCACATAAATCAAGGTTTTATTTAGAATAGTTATATTGTAATTAATCACTATTGTACCTTCAAAAATTTCTCTCTCATGCTTAGTAATGAAAATTTGGAACCCCAATCCAGTTTCAAGTTTAGTTTCTCTTCATATAGATTAATGCCCAAACCCCAACATGCATGATCATCTAAAATTTCACTATTTGCTTGAAATGCATGGAATTATTTCAACATAAATAACTTAGAAATTTTTATGGCATCCTATTTTTCACACAGAAAATTATGGCAGCCAACACACATATCAAATTTGACTCGGTACTTTTGACCAATTGGTCCAGGATAAAACCTCGAAGGGAAAACCTGTTTTCAAAGAAATATTATATTTCTTCAACCAAACTAAAAACAAATTTACAGTAGTAATTATCTCAACCACTTCATCTTGAAATATGTGCCAAAAATTCACTGTACAACCTGCTGAAAATTTTTAGAATTTGTCTCCAAGTTTGTGGCCACAAAAAACATCAGAACAACCTCACACATGTAGCCTTGATTTATGTGCAAACTCAGTCATAAATTCTATGCAGAACAACGACAATAAATGCATCAAAACAACCTCAAAATTCATGCCAAACATCTTTTATGGCCTCCACACGTGTGCCTCGATTTCTGTACAATAGTATGGTCTGGTACGGTATGAACTCTTCTCGAAATTTGTTCCTATTGTATGGTTGTCCTCTCTGTTGTACGGTCTCTTGAAATTTGTGTCAACTCGTTGGGATTCATGCCACTTCAAAAAGCTTGAAGTTTTTTTTGGAAATTCTCTCTCTTCAAAACCCTTGCTCTGGTTTTTCTCTTCTCTTACTCTTTTCCTTTCAAAATTCTCAATTGTGAATGTGAACAATGATACTGTCAATGCTTTTCCCTAGCCTTTTTGTTTGAATAACCACCACTTGAAAAGAAATGGCCTAGATTAAAACATAACTAGATGAGATCTAGGGATCATGTTAAATCTCACTTTTATCATTAAAATCATTTAATTCACTTTTAAATAATAAATGAGACTTTATTATTCACCCACCTTTTAAATTCTCATAAAGTCACATTTAAAATATTTAATGACTCAAAATCACTTTAAAAGTCACTTTATTAAAATAAAGTCATTCTCACTTTAAAACATTCTAGGGACCACAACTTTTAAATGCCCATGTCTAGCCCAAGGCATCACAAGGTGGAAAAACACTTGTTAATTTTCAACTGTCAATGATACCGCGGAATTTGTTCTTCACCACTCCCATCTTGTCTTTGAAATGAATATGCTTCCCTCTTCCCAAAGACTTCATGAGAATGTTATCCACCTGCTCCTCAACAGATATATATTGCAACTCAACAACTCATCTCTTAACATAATTTCTAATGAAGTGATATCTGATCTCAATGTGTTTAGACCTATCATGGAACATCAGATTCTCAGAGATCCTAATGCAACTCTGATTGTCACAGTATATAATTGTAGGCATAAACTCCTGATCAAACAAGCCAACCATCAACTTGTGAAGCCACAATGTCTCACAAATAGATTGATTAGCTACCAAATAATGAACCTTGTGTAGCAGGGATTTCTCCCTTACTACAGGGCATGAATGGCTAAATTTCATCTATAGGACGGAAGGATAGGGTTCCTAGTGGTGGATGCAAAGAAAAACAAATAGAACAGAAAACGAAATGAAATGAAAACCCCTCTGCACACAAGGTTAGGGTTTAAGCTCCAAGACCCTGCATACAACTGTTAGAACATAAACCAAAATACCTGCAAAAACATGTTAAGCAATGAACCTACAAACAAATATTGTTAGACAAATTATAAACTACCAAAGCAAAGACACAAAACAACACAAGTATACCTTCTGGTTGGAATGGGCCACCATGCCTTGGCTGGGGAGAGCACCTCTCTTAGAAGGGGAGCTATGGCTCAATGGAAAGATGTATGAGAGGGAGAGTGAATGGCTTGAGAGGAAAATGGTCTGAAGGCACTCACTTCGGTATCATAACAATAGGGAGAGAAGGAATCTCTTGAGAGTGAACCCCACCCCTCTCTTTATATCTTTTTTAGGGTTCTAAGCCCCTGGTCGGGGCTTTAGCCGCTTTTTTGGAATTTTAGCCCCTTTCGCTCAATCTTTAGCTCTTTTTAGGGTTTTAGGTTCCTTTGAGGGGTTTTAGCCCCTTTTTAGAGGCTTTAGCCCCTATGAGAGCTATTTAGGCTCTTTTTAGGGGTTTTTAAGCCCTTTTTCGTTGTTTTTAAGCCTGCTTGAGGGTGTGGGGGTCAAATGGGGTCAAATGAGAGTCGTATATGGGTGTCCTTGGGTGGTGTAGGCCATGTAGAGATGAGTGAGGGATTTTTTTGGTGAACATATTTCCCCCTGATATGTGAGGATAGGAGCTCATCGTATGGCCAATGGACATCATAGGATTTTCTGCAAAGAGGTGGTGCTTCCTGGGCTGGGGCATGGTGGCTTTTGGTTTTTGTATTAATATGGTTCCCATCAATGGGTGAGATACAGATAATGTGTGACATGTATATGGATGAGGCGGGCATGCCCATGCTCGTAACAATGTCAAAAGAATAATGTGATCTATGCTCTATAATACAAGAGTCGATCATGTACAATTGATTATACATAGTGGTTGCCTCAATGAGAGGCTAAATACAATATTAATCTGAAGAATTGCTACATTGGACCCATGGCATTCTCATGGAATGTTATATCTTCATGAATGATAGCCTACTGGATTTGGAACGGTACATAGCTGTATGGACTCATTGATGGAGAGTCAGAGTCTCTGTGGTACAAGTATGCTGCAGCAATCATAAATCTATATAGAAGCACTGATGGGGCTTCTGAACACTGTCTCCAATGCAACCAGAAAATCACAAGGGACATAAACCTATTTAGGTCCCTCGAATAGACTCATCAATGTGCTAGAGTCAGGTGACATCTGGGGTCTTCTACCAAATACTGCATGGACCAATATCCTGTACGAATCTCAACGGTGCGATGATGTAGTTGGAGTCGAGCACGTGAGAAACAACCATCCCAAGAGGCATTAAGGAATCCTCTCAAGTGGTCCAAGGAACTCATCAATGAGGTTAATGAAACCAAGATATAGGGACCTATGGGTCTATCCTATGGAATATGTGTGTTGTCGTCGACAGAGGGAGACCTGCCCCGGGTCAAGGAAATGGTGTTTCCTTGACCAGAAGCGCGAGGGAGATAACTGAAAGATGTGAGACAATTTGAGGACTGACCCACTGAATGGGGGGGGGAGGGAGTGTAGTAGACTCAAACTTCCTTTGTTCAGAGTATGGTGGCAGGGCGGACCAGGAAGCAAATGAAACTGACTCATAGGAATGGGATCATATATGTAATACCGGGAATGTCACTGCATATGGGAAATACTTGGGGGAGGTATATACTTTTGGTACTGATGGGATCCAAGGAAGACACATTGTAGAGTACTTTGAACAAAGGCGACCCAAAGTAGGAATGCTGCTAAACTATTATCTGTGGGGTGGTGTCTAGAGACACTGTTGTGGTATGATCTTGTGGATTTTTGGTGAGCCCGAGAAAGTAAATGCTTGATGATGCTTTCAATTTTAGAGAGTATGAAGGCATGAAGAATACTCCAGTGGGGGATCTTTTTCATTGGTAGTCTCCTGTGCCCGAAAAAGGATAAAAGTATACACAGGAGAGCTCGCCCATCCTTTAGGGGATGAGAGACTTCTTTACCGTTGGTAGTCTAGTTAGGATAGAAAAGGTTAAACCTATACTGACTGGACGATCATTCAGATACTTTTACGAGCATGAACGAGACCAAGTTTGCTCGACGATCTTTTCTTGATGAGAAGGCTAGAAAAGATCTTAAGGACAACCCATGGTGGGCTTTTTCGTAAAGTTCAGCCCCTCTTCTTGAGAAAGCATAAAAGTATGCAGAGGGGAACGGTCTTGGCTTGAATGTGCCAAGGTGGTCCTTTTCATTTGATGGTCTACATAGTACGCAAAATAAGATAAACAAGACGATGTAGACGCCCTTTCCTATACTTTAACGAGCGGGAAAGGAAGCAGCTGCGCTCGGTCATCTTTTCATTCTTTTAGGAGTCAGAAAAGAGCTTAAAGGAAACTCTAGTATGGTCAACCGATTGCGGTGGAACAGGTGGTGCCCCATGTCGGGACAATGGACAGTGGTCCAAAGGTCATCCGTGCAGTATAGATGGAGTAGGTGGCTCTTAGACATACCAATACATGCACGAGATAGATCACAGCAGAGGCACGCTAGTCAGTGCGGCAGAGGCATGCAAACCGAGGTGGCTCTCGGACAGAGGTCAGGGGAGTTGTTTGTGACTTGTGGTGGACGAACTTGACTACATGTGATGTGAGTGCAAGTTCGGAGGTAGTTATATGCCAAATGCATGCAAAAGAAATGATCCGTCCTTCGGACGATGGTTCGGAGATCCGCATAAGGTGCGGTGGATGGATTAGACAGCTATATGCTAAAAATAAAAATGATGTGCCTTATGAAAGGTGGCTCGAGAACCCGCATGAGTGGCGGTAGGTGAGTGTGATGCAAGTACAGGTATGACGACACTTGTATCACCATGATGTGGCTCAAAAATCGAGATAACTTTCGGGGAGCGGTCCCGAAAATTACTTGTTAAACATGAGACAATGGTCTCATAAGGAGATAGAGGGATGAGATTTAAGTCCGGAGGTGTGAGAGGTGTCTCGAACAAGCTCCGGGTGACTTTGGATTAGCAGCTAATGGTGCTGCCCTTGACTTGTGATAAAAAGCGTTAAAAAAAAGAAGAAGGAAAATCAAGCGACTCGTTGGTGATGTTAAGTGTAGAATCTCTTGAGGTAGAGCCCGTTGCGGGGATTATCCAAGAGTTGTCCATCAGATTCAATAAGGGTATATGCCCCTTTTTTGAGACAATGGTGGAGGACGTATGGGTCGTACCACATTGACTCGAACTTTCCTTTTCCCAACTTGTCATTGGGTTGTACATAGACTAGAACCATATCGCCTTCGTTGAAGGTGCGAGGGTGGACAGGGGAGTCATAGTGGGCCTTTGACCATGTTTTTGCTGCTTCGATGGCTTGAAGGGTAGCTCGGTGGTCTTCTATGGTTTGCTCAAGTTGGAGGAGTCATTCTTCCAAAGGTGAAGTATCGGGGAGGAGTTCAACCGTGAGGCGGAGGGACGGGATCTGGCACTCTATAGGGAGTACTGATTCAACGCCATGTACTAGGCGGAAAGGGGTGAAACTGGTTGCGGTTTTTGTGGATGCGCGATAATCCCATAAGGCGGAGAATAGCATGTGATTCCAGTTGGTTTTATGGTTTCCCACCATCCTTTGGAGCATTGTTTTGATGATTTTGTTGACTGCTTCAACTTGGCCATTTCACTGGGGGTAGTAGGAAGATGAGTACTGGTGTTCAAATTTCAACATGGTTGACAGCTCAACCAAAACAACATCTTCAAAGTGTGTACCGTGGTATGAGACCAATTGTTTAGGAACACCAAATCGTGAAATAACATGGTTGAAGAAGAAGCGTGCCGTTGTTTCACTTTTGCAATCAAATGTGGGCATGGCATCGACCCACTTAGTGAAGTAATCAACTGCCATAATGATGTATTTATGACCGTTGGCCGAGGTAGGGTTGATTGTCATGAAGTCGGTTTCCCATTTGCAGAAGGGCCCGACGGTGACTACGGGGTATAATGGTGCAGGGGGGGTTCTTGCCTTTGGGGCAAAGAGCTAACAGCTGTGACAATGCTTGACTGCCTCTATGCAATCAGCAAAGATGGAAGGCCAGAAGTAGCCGGCACGTAAAATCTTTTGGGCGGTTGCCAGACCTGAAAGGTGGCCACCACAGGCTCCACTATGACAGTTGTTGAGGATGGTCTCGGTCTCGTCACGGGTGAGGAAATGATGTAGGATGGTATCAATGCCTCGAATATATAGAACATCTCCAATCAACAGGTGGCGAATGGCTTGATGTCGAATGTGTCGCCTGTCCTCACGGTTTAAGTGTGTTGCGAACTTCTATGTTCGTAAGTATAGAAGGATTTCCCCATATCATGGGTCTTTCGTGGATATGACGAATAAGAAATCATCAGGGAGGTCATCCTTGGACAGTGATGACGAGGTTAATAGGGTAAGATCAGTCATGAGCACGACCAGCGCAAGTGCCTTTGTGCTTTTTGGGGAAACAAATTCTAATTCGAATTCTTAGAGGATGACTACCCACTTAGCCGTGCGACCTTGTAGAAGGCGAAGGCTTAAGAGGTGCCGCATTGGGTTTGAATCAGCCACTACACATGTATGGTTTGCAATGATGTAGTGGCGCAACTTTTGAGCCGAGAAGATGACGGCGAGGGCCAATTTCTCCTTGGGTGAATATCGTAGTGGGGGACCTGTCATCTTCTGACTAATGTAATAAATCACGTGCTCATGGCGGGCATCGTATTCTTGGACCAAAACTCTAGCAATGGAGTTGTCTGAGGATGACACATAGAGAATGAAGTCTCAGGTGAAGTCTGGTGCTGAGAGTAATGGTGCAGAAGCTACGGCTTGCTTGAGTGCATCAAATGATTCTTGTGTTTGTTGATCCCAAACAAAGGGGATTTTTGTGTGGAGCAGGCGGATGAATCTGTGGGCTTTTGTTGCATACTCTGGTACAAAGTGGAAAAGGAGGTTGGCCTTGCCTTGGAGGCTCTGTAGTTGGTGCCGAGTTTTTGGTGAAGGAAGAATAAGGATAGCTTGAAATTTGAGGGGGTCTACCATTATCCCTTTGTGGGATACGATGAACCCGAGTAGACGGCCTGCTGGGACACAAAAAACAAACTTTAGGGGATTCAGGAAAATTTTATACTTGCGACAACGTAAAAAGACTTGCCGCAAGTCGTCCATATGTTGTGCTCGTTTTGGTGATCGAGCGGTAAGATCGTCCAGGTAGACCAATATGATATGGATTAGATCATGGAAACAATATGTCATGGCACGCTAGAAAGTGGTTCTAGCTTTTTTCAGACCAAAGGGCATTACTCGATAAGCGAATGTTCCGCACAGGGTTGTGAATGCATTCTTGTAACAATCTTGTTTATGGATCTGAATTTGGTTATATCCGGAAAAGATGTCCATGAAGGAAAAGACCTCATGTCCGGTGCATGCATCGATAATTTGATCGATGAAGGGTGTTGGAAATTTGTCTTTGGGACACGCTGCATTTAGATCGTGGAAGTCTGTGCAAACACGGATGGTATCCTATTTTTTATTCACAGGAATAGGATTAAAAACCCAAGTGGTGTATGCAATGGGGTAAATGAAGCAGGTTGTGCCCAGCTTCTCTATTTCGGCTTTGACCGCGACTACTTTGGAAGGATGGATGGACTTTTTCTTTTGGCGTACGGAGGCCACATTGTGCCATGTGCCGATGTGGTGTTCCACGATGAATGGATCCAACCCAGGAATTTTAGTGTAAGACCAGGCAAAGATGTCTTGGAATTCTTAGAAGAGGGCTTTGTAGGTAGCGACTTCCTCCAAGGATCAAGATGCCCCCAGCATGATTTCTTCAACAACCTCGGGATTGGTTGAGATGTTGATTTTGATGGTTGGCAAGATGTTGGCCATGTTCCCTTCTTCGAAGGCGTCTGGTGCTGGAATGGGGTTTTTGAACCAGTTGACTTTCCCATGAATGAAATCTTTGGTTTCCATGGAAAACTCGTCAGACTGCGATACAAGTTGTTCAGGGAGGAAGAACGAGTGATGGTGCATGTCGTCCCATGGGTATTTCGGGGCGGTTAAGGCTTCAAGTATCTCCTCATCATTGTGGAAGCAACGAAGAGACAGGTCTGATGGACCGTCATTGATGGTGGAGACAAGAGGGTCGGTAGAACTGGACATCATGTAAATGGACATGGTGTCCAAAGACAGAGGTGGGGGGTGAACTTCTTCGATCAGGGTGATCTCAGATTCAAGGGAATGTTGTTAGAGGTTGGCTAGAGCCATTCGAAACTCATGACAAGTCTTGGCAGTGGCGAGAATAGTGTCCATACAAACCGCAAAGGGTGCAAGCATGGTTTGTCCTCAATGACTTGTTTCTCACTATTGGTCTGCTTGGAGGTTCAACCACGGGGAGGTTTTTCGTTGTATCCATGGCATCCAAATGTGCGCAGATTATAGGAATCTCAGGGCAGTTTTGAGTTGGATGGCCCTGTTCTTCGTAGATGGCGCAAGGTGGGATTTGTCGAGGTTCAACGGTGGCTTTCACATTCTTTCCTTTGGCCCTTTTTGGGTGGGGCGGTGTGGGTGCAGGTGCAGTGGTTGGTTTTTGTGGGCTGGGTGGGGGAAGAGATTCGACCGCAATAAGTTGCATGGGGGTTAAGACTACATGGGGCATTGGTGGTTGAGCCGGTGGATCGATATACCACATGGGAATTCCCAATGTAAAGTTGGGTAAGTTTAAGGTGGCCATTACTGGCTTGATCATGACACCAGGCGGGGGAAAAGGAAGGGAATTGTGTGGAATGGAGAGGACCCCAGATAACTCCCTGATGGTTGTATGATGGGATCAGGTTGTGGTTGTGGCTGCGGATGATGTTGCGGTTGATGTTGATGTTGTGGTTGCGGATGGTGTTGCGGTTGCGGTTGGGATTGCGATTGTGGTTGTTGTTTGGGTGCAGCAGTGCTGGATGAGAGCATGCAAAAATCTGTAGTCTCATTTTGTATCGGCGGTGGTGACACTAAGGGGAAAGGGGCCATCATGGTGGTATTGATAAACAACCTAGGGCCCACATTCAACAATGGGGAGGCTGGTATGTTGTCAACCATGGTGTTGACCGCAAGGATAACATTAGCGGGTGTGGTCGGCCCTTGTGGATCAATGGTGTTGATCGTAGGGATAATGTTGGCAGGTGTCATTAGCCCTTGCAGTCGTGATAAGTCAGTTGGTCAACCGTCACGATTTTCCCTTCGTGGGGGAACATCATGAGACGGAAGACAATTGATGCTACAGCTCTCATGGCGTACATATAACTTCTTTCAAGGAGAAGGTTTTAGTCCAATTGAGCATTGATAACCTCTATGTCAATCAGAATTGTCTTCCCAACTAATGTGATGGGGACATGGGGGATTATTCCTTGGGATTTAGTGGGATGGCCATCATAAGCCTGCAGAGACGTAGAGGATGGTTGCAGAATTGGGGATCCAAGCTTCTACCAGACTAGGGTAGACATAACGCACGTGGATGCGCCCTCATCCACTATGCACTGTGTTGAGGCCTGGAAAATCACAGGTAACAACAGTTAGGGATTCTCCCCAATAAACGTTCCCAACTAGCCCGTTACTGTTTGGTATGGGGAATCCATCCGGTTTACGGTCTGGCTACTGTAGGTCAAGTAACAAATTAAAAGGTTTTACCGGTTATGGCCCAGTCCACCGTGTATATTTTTATTTTTTGTTTGTTTAAGTCACGATATGCAAGTGCCTATCTAAAATGCAAATTGATAGAGATAACGAGGAGTGTCACAATGTGATGCACAGGTTCTTACCTCTCATCTTAACTCCCTTGCATCTAAATCACACACAGCAAGAAACTAAATATTACTAACTAACCTATCCCTAGGGAGCAAAATTAACAGTTCACAATGATTAATGTATTTCTACACATGTATTATGAACAATTACAGTTAGCTGTTATTTATTTAAGAACACATGAACATTAATAAAAATATGAACAACAAGATAGCTTATTGTTTATGACAACCTTCATTACTCACAGTGGAGATTTCACAAAATAAAACTATAAGACATTCATAACATAAACATAAATGCAATGAGTTAGAACGATCTCACAGTTAATGGACATAAGTTGAAAATGAAATAGTTCACATTCAACTGATCCATAGCAAAGCATTTGAAACATTCCACCAAAATTTCTCCAGCAAAAACTTGTAATTCTTTATCGCAAAAGGAATTAGTTCTTCTTACAATATACTCTCAAAAATTGCTTGGGAAAGAAGTCTTTTCTACATCTAGCTCTCCTATATCTATACAAAAAAGAAAAAACTTTGGGCTGCCCCCAAATGACTTTTGGGCTTCCCTAACCTTTCGATCCCAAAATTTTGTCCTGTAGTAAGTGCTCATAATTTATACAATATTTTACATTTAAAATAAAAAATTAAGAGAACACTTTATGAAGAGGGGCCCGCTTGGTCATTTATGAACTTTTTCCATGCTTGGCCCTCTGCTGCTATGCCTTCATAATCAGAGGGTTCAAGAAAATAGATATTTATCTCATACTTAGCAGCCTGATTCTTAACTAGTTCTATTCTCTCCGGACTCGGGCACAGCTGGTCTTCTAGTAAGTGAATACTTACTACTGCATGAGCCACTGCATTCTTCAGAATCTGTTCATCTAGATCCTTGACTTGTTGGATCTCCTTCTCATCTTCTCGACACCTATTCTGTAGATGTTCAATGAACAACTCATGTTCTCGTATCATATCCAATCTTTTTTCTGTAGAAACCTGACATCTATTGTATGTGACCAGCACTCTTCTACAGTATTCCGCACATGCTCCTCTCGTTTTCTTCACCGTTTTCTTAAATTTTTCTGCAGTATTGATTGCCAAATCTAACAAATAATAATCATGTTGTAAACTTTGCTGATCTTTAACTGGTAGCTCCGCAGGGGGTTCCTCATTTGTCTCTAGCAACACTATTCTTCCTGCCAGAATCTCTAGAATCTCTTGAGATCTGTCCACAAAATAAGATGCGGTGTCCAAGATTTATTCTAATCTACTATTCATCTGTAAGATTTTACATCTTTATTCCTCAATACACATTTGCAGTTGGTGGATTCTTCTTCTTTGAGCTAGCACATGTTCCTTCAAAGGCTGTACATAAGTCTTCTGTTCACTGGCATCTTTCAGTGATGTTATCAATGAAGCATCCTGTCCCTCCAAAACTGCTACCTACATTTGATATTGTTTCTCTTTTTCTTCAGTGGCAGCCTTCTCTGATTCTAACTCCATGACCCTGTTTTGCAACTGGGCCTTCTCTGCACTTAGAGTTTTGTAGGACACCTGGAGGTTATCTTTCTCAGATTTGAATACTTGATGTTCTAACTGCATCCTTTGTAATTCTGCTAAGTTGTTCTGAGCATCTTTTTCCATTTTTCCTGCAGAAATTTCTAAAGCCTCTTTATTAGCCTGCAAAGTCTGGAATTCAGCCTTTGAAGTCCTCACTTCATTCTGCATGTCCTCAAATTTCCTCTTCAAATTATGGCCTTCATCTCTCTCTTTCTTCAGTGTCTCTTTTAATTGAGTTGCATTCTTTTTGGACTGCTCAAGATCCGTCATCATCCTATCTACATTATCTTTAGTAGCTTGGTTTAGCGCCACCCCAGCTCTTGCTGTCAATCTCGGATCTACATCCGTCCCATACACCAAAGTCTTGTCAGTGATCATCTTCCTCGATTGTCCTCCTGTTTCAACCTTTTTCTCAGTTCTTTTGACAATCCTTTTCTTCTCTTTGTCATAGAAAATGGTGCTGAAATCAGGTATCTCCTCCCCTCCTATCTGCATGAAAGGGATCAAATTTATTGCAGAAAACATAGCTTGCCCTTGAGTGCTGCCAGAAGTTGCAGTAGGCTCCTGGGGATCAGGATTATCTTGTCCATGCCCTTGATCTGTATGATCATGTTCCCCCTATGAATCTATCGGGTCAGTAGTCTGCTGATCTTTTTTAGATCCTGTTAATCTCATACTTTCTTCTTGTTTTTTCTTTATCTCTGCTTCTTCATTTCTTTTTCTCTCCTCCTCTTCCTTCTTTGTTGCTTCCTCTGCAGCTCTCTTTCTTTCTTCTTCTTCATTCTTTAGCCAGCTTTCTGCCTCTTGTGCTAGTATTCTAGCATCTTCTTCTCTTTTTCTGGCTTCTTCTTCTTCAGCTATCTTGGTCTTTTGTACAGTTTTCCTTTCCCGCCTACAGTAGTGATTTTTTGTTTAAATCTCTTCTTTAAGGTAGTCATATTCTTTGCACTCCTGAAGGTTTCTTCATATTTGTCCCAGAAATTGGTGTATTCGAAATGAACATTTGCTTCTTTGCAATGTTCTGCTACCTTATTCCGAGAGTCATTCCTGTGAAAGTTCATCTCACCAAAATGGAAGTGCTCCAGCTCCTGCACAAATTCTGCAGTCTATTTTACCTTAGAATACTTATAACTCCCTAGCTAGAAAGGTATGGCAGGAAATGATTCCTTTTTATGATTGAACAAAAAACTCCCCACACCATCAAGATATACCTGCCTGACTGCCTCTTTATGCAGCACATAATCAGTGGCATATTTAGGGAGTAGAGAAGGTGCTCTGGAACCCCCATACATCCTGATATACATACCTTCCTCAGTTAAATAGTAGTCTCCATATTCCTCAATGACCTTGAACGCCTCTTCGGACATGCAGTTGCATTCGGTCAGGAAAATTAGAGTGTACAATGGCATAATGAAGTGTTCACATATTTATCTGTAGTAACCATGGTATTTGTTTTCCCACAGTAATTTGTATGCAGTGTATGTTGGAGTAGGGTGCCGCAGCTACAGAAGAAGCTGCTAGTTTTGGCGGAGAGATAAGTTTTGGCGGAAAGAGGATAAGGCGGAGCTACGACGCCGTAGCACGGGTCCAGCTGCAGAGCAGAGCCGGAAACCATGACTTTTTGAGATACGAAAGTCAAAGAAAGCCAACAGTACCTGAGCGGCCGAGAAGGGAGAGCTCACCCACTGCATTGAAGGCAGCGGCGGAAGACAGGAGGGCTCAGCGACCCTCATAAAGAAGAAGGAGCAACGATTCTCAAGCATTGAAGATGAAGGAAAGAAAGCAGCGAAGCGGTGCATAGTACCCATGATCAGTGTCGGGAAGCATGGAAGACTGCAGAGAGCTGTGGTGTGACGGAAAGCGGCTACCTCAAGGACAGAGAGGACCGACTGTCACTAATTAGGGTTTGGGTAACTGTGGGATAGGCCCACAGTGTTGTAATGGCACGACCTTCGGGTTGCCTATATAAGAATATATTTTGTATTGTAAAGGGTTAGCTAGTCAGTCAGTTAGCCAGTTGGTTAGATAGAGAGACAGTCATGATTGAAATAGAAAATAAGGATAAGTAGACTGTTGTAAAAGCTGAGCTCTGGTTCTGGTTCTAGCGGTAGCAATCTTACTAAAACCAGTAGCCGGCTTGTAGAGCATGCATGTAACGATCTGCAGGGATCGACAGAGAGGGAAGAGTATGTTGTAAGAGAGACAGCATAAAGGTAGAGAAGAAAGATCTAAGAGAGGAGATCTTGAGCTGCATTTTAGGCGCAGCAGAACTGTGTTTGCCTTCCCTTAAGCTATAATAGAGAAGCACAGTTTTGTGGACGTAACTCCCATCCTGGGGGCGAACCACATTAAAATCCCGTGTTCTATGATTGATTTTCATATTGTGTTTATTTGCTGCATCTATCTGATTATGTTATGCAATTTGCTTACAGTTGATGTATGAATGAGTTGTTTAGTTACAGCACTACAAGAAGATATATACAAGTTGAAATCCTTGGCACGTCGTATAAGGGCTACTTATGCTTGCCTTAGATAGTTAATTAATCACAGTAAGACAGTCTGGGTATCAGGTCTTGCGCGTCGACACGAACAACGCTAAGTGCGCTAAGCCGCGGTTGGAGGGTATCGCAAGAAGGCGATACCGCACCGGCAGAGGAGTTGCGGTGCGCGACACCATGGGTTGAGGACCTAGCATTGGACAGGAGTTTCATGTTGAACGGTGCACGGCGATGCGGTGAGATTGGGACTATTGTGAGAAGGAAGAAGTCGTGCGAAGAGAGGGAACCCGCGCGACATGCGCAAGGGTAGAGACGCTGTGGCTAGAAGAGCTGCGCGGTGACGGGATTGCGCAACGCGAGGAAGAGGTTGCGCGACGCGTAGACATAGAGAGAGAGATCTCGCAGCCAGAAGAGTTGCGCGACACCAGTAGGACTGCCACAGAACCTGGTCCAAGACGCTTGAGTCCTTGGCCAACCCATTAGATTCACTTCGGGTGAGACTTCAGGCCGCCTTGCGGTCTGTCGCCGAAAGGGCCAGTGAGTTAGGGTGTTGTTGGTTGATAATAGTAAACCCGGGTCTGCCCATGCAATCAACAAATGGTTCCGTTGCCGGTTTAAAAGTCTGGGAGTTAATGTTCTGTTGGCATCCTACCAGAGAAGAGTTTCACCAGTGGCTGGATTCAGACTTAAGGGAGTTCGCCAAGAAAGAGAATCGGAGTCCGAGACTAAGCACAGAAGCCTGGTTAGAAAAGCATATCGCTTCAGACATACACGCTATATTTTTTGCAACCTATGGAAATGAGATTTTCGACTGGTTATCCAAGTTGACATATGAGAACACATTCAAGAAGAAAAGACACATTTTCTGGACACTGGAGCTGATTCAGACCGTACAGAACCTCGACAATCCGATTACGAGAGCAGTGGACTTATGGATGACAAGTGTGCTAGAAGGCTTTGTTACATAATTTGCAGTTGACCAGAGAAAGAGCTTCAGCGCAGCTGAACGATACTTCTTCAGAGGATATCATGGTAAGTACCTAAGATCTCTAAACTTGTCCCTTAAAATGCTGCTATATGAAAAAGGAACAATGGATCTAGTTTTAGATGAATAAGTAAAGATAGTAATGTCACAAGAGTTTGAAAGTGATTTTGATGACATTGGACGAACCCGTAGTGGAAAGAAGTATAAAGTAGATTTTAGCTCTCCTGTATTTGAAGACAGTTCAGACAATATTAGACAACAAAGTCCTAGCACCACAGAAGAACCAGAGGGGGGTATCCCTTACCACCCCTATACTCCACAGAAACAGACAGGGACTCAGAATAACCCCGTAGGTACTCCATCTAGTAGCTCACAGCCAGTACCTACTCCCGCTACAGCACCTTCACCTACACCGCTGAGTGGTAGTAGCCCAGTTAGTCAGAACCCACCACAGAGAAATAGAATGGGAGACGACATGAAGCTACCCATTTTTAAAGGTACAGGAGCAGAAGACCCGGAACAGCATTGGTTCCTATGTGAAGCCATGTGGACCATTAAAACAATCAACGATGATAACCTTAAACTTGTACAGTTGGTCACCACACTCAGAGACGGAGCCTTGACATGGTACATAAAGTATACTACATTTCCCAAGACGCTTTCCCAGGTCAAGAGCGCCATGATCAAAGAATTTAAGAAACCTAATTCTGAGTCTCAGTGCATTACAAAGCTTAAGGATATTAAGCAACTACCATCAGATTCAGTATGGGACTTTGACCAGAAATTCAAAGCTCTTATAGACCGAGTAAGTTTTGAGTTTGCGCCGGAGCAGCATAAGGAATGGTTTATTGCAGCGCTGCTCCCTCACATCAGACTGCCACTAATGCAACAGAAACTCACTACTCAAGATGAAGTGCTGGAGATGGCAATGAAAATGGAGGCTTCACCTCTAGTAGAGAATACCACAGGCATGACAACCCTACAGAACCAGTTGGCCAACCTCACGTTACAGATACACGAACTTAAGAAAGGGAAAGAGGTTATGCAAGACCTATGGTGCATAAAGTGTAGAGCACAGGGTCATACCAAATAAAACTGTCCAGTCTTCACAGAATATTTAGCATCAGGGGCTCCTAACCCCTTACCAAGAACACAAGGGCCATGGTGTGAAATATGTAAAACACAAGGACATCCACCTCAGCAATGCCCTTTGC
Source organism: Pseudotsuga menziesii (assembly GCA_001517045.1). NCBI lineage: Eukaryota > Viridiplantae > Streptophyta > Pinopsida > Pinales > Pinaceae > Pseudotsuga > Pseudotsuga menziesii. The sequence goes on along the minus strand of LPNX010685683.1, from coordinate 241,687 downwards.
TTCAGAATTATGTACAGACACCTAAGAACCTATACTGTGTCTTCTGTAAGTCCGTCGGGCATGATCAACCAGACTGCCGAGCTTATGATCTCATGTCAGAGAGACAACATGATGTGTACAGAGTCCAAGCAGACACACAGGGTCCAGCAACAGGACCACAGCCGGATCAGGCTTATGGAGGCCGTGCAGGAGGATTCAGAGGACGAGGCCGTGGAGGAGGCTTCGCACGTGGAGAAGGCTTTGGTCAAGGAGGAGGTTTTGGCCAAGGTCGTGGGCCAATCACTTGTTATAATTGCGGAGTTGTAGGACACTACGCTAGGGACTGTCAGAACCCCACTACTACTTGTAATTACTGCAAATCTTATGACCATACCATAGAAGAGTGTCCTATCCTAATAGCTAAGATCAAAGACCCTAAGCCAACGGCACATCAGAACATCCAGCTTATTGTTGCTGAGCAAGCAGAACCAGAACCAAGAGTCAATATTGTGACTAGGAGCGGTGCTTCCACCAGTGGTACATCGCAGGAGACCGGAAAGAACCCAAGTCAGGGGTGGGTGCGTAGAGCTCCTATTAAAGCAACAGCACTCGACCTACAGAAGAATAAAGAGACATTTCATGAAGCTAAGGATTCCTTCGATGAACCTACACAACCAGGATCACAGGTACCGTCATCTAGGGCCGTACCGCAGCAAACACCTTGTGGTGATAGCCCTCAGCACGCACAACAGGCTACCACATCGGGAAGATGCGACGAGGATGAATCGACAAGAAGTGTACAATCCTTCCTGCACAGTTGTTTGAAGCTCTTGAGAAATGAAAAATCTATTGGAGAGCTACAACGCATCATAGATCAGTGTCAGCAATCTTCTCTCTCGGGCAGTGCACACCGCGCTGTCCATAATATTACAAGACATACAAGGACCGGAAGAGAGATGAAATTCACAGCGCAGATTGGTGAGTTTGAAATGGATGAGGTTGTCTTAGATCTCGGATCAAAGGTGAATGTTCTAACCAAGCAGACATGGGAACAGATGGGTAGTCCTCAGCTAACCCTATCGCCTATCCACCTGAGATTAGCTAATCAGCAGCGAGTATCACCACTGGGTCGACTACCGCAGGTGCCAGTTGATATTGACGGAGTTCGTACTTTTGCAGACTTCAAGGTTATAGAAATCATTGGCGACAGTCGACCATATCCAGCACTATTAAGTATTGATTGGGCAATTGGTAGCAAGGCTTTCATTGACCTAAAGAGAAGACAAATGACCTTTGAGGATGCACAGATCCGGGTCATCTCACTACTGGATCCTTACCAAGGTCCTAGGTATATTGAACCCTTAAGAGCAGAGGAGGAAGCACATAACATGGATAGCCTTTACCAGTTGACTGCGAACCAGAACGACTACATCAACCCAACCACAGAAGGGAACATTAGTTGGCGATGCGACAGCTCCTGCGCATCAGACTCTGATGTCAGCCTAGAAAACTGGCAGAATAGACTTTACGAAGTCTCAGCTCGTAGATGTGCATTTATGAGTAAATCACTGCGATGGATTGGGGCAGAGACCACTGAGATTCCATCATACAATGGACTGACAGATATCCAGGAATTCCTTGAGCAGTTTGAGCAACAGATGCATTACGAACAGAGAATCACAGCTATGGACCTTGCAGTTCGAGCTACACCTGCAAGATGGTGGTACGCGCATAAAGAAAATATCACATCATGGGATGATATTAAAAGATTGATGGCGATCATATTTTCGGACGACAAAGAGTATGTTCAGCAGAAGTCCACAGGAGAAACTAATCCTAGAGCACACATTCAGACATGCGAACAGAGCTGGTCGGACATTCCAGAGGATGAATGGGTACACAGATTCATTCACACATTGGACACAGTTCCAAGGAACTGGTACACAGAGACTGAATTACGCAAGGGGACGACTACATGGCCACTTATG
>LPNX010685683.1:225543-238690 GCA_001517045.1 Pseudotsuga menziesii | reverse complement strand
AAAGATTACAGCACCAATGGAGAAATTGCTGAAGAAAGATGTAAAATTCCTATGGAATGAGGAATGTCAGCAGAGTCTCGACATACTTAAGGAGAAGATGGTTACAACACCCATCCTAGTATTTCCGGACTGGACTAAGCCATTTCATGTACATGTGGATGCATCCGGCATCGCATTAGGAGTCGTCTTGACCCAGCCAGGAGAAGGGGATCTTGACCATCCCATCGCATATTCCAGCAGAAAGCTATCAACAATGGAAAAGAACTACACCACAACAGAAAGGGAGGGCTTAGCTATGGTATATGCGCTGCAGAAGTTTAGGCACTATCTATTGGGCGCCTCGTTTAAAATGTTTACTGACCATTCTGCATTGAAGTACCTAGTCAATAAACCAGTGTTAGGGGGGAGAATCTGCAGATGGTTACTCCTCTTTCAAGAGTATGATTTTGAAATCATTGTGAAACCAGGAAGACTGAATGCTGGACCAGATCATCTGTCACGTATAGACTTAGGGGAAGAGCCCAGTAACCTAGATGACAACTTACCAGATGCACCGTTGTTCTCTATCCAGATCACAGATGACTACTATACTGACATTATTCAATTCCTCACTACAGGAGTAGCACCGGATGAGTTTACTAAGCAGCAAAAGAAACAGTTGGTTGTGAAGGCAGCAGACTTCACCCTCATTGCAGGATGCCTATACAATTTAGGCCCGGATGAAGTCCTCCGCAGATGTGTAATGCCGCATGAAAAAGATGTTATTATTAGAGAGGCACACTCAGGAACTGCAGGAGGTCATTTCGCTGGAAAGCCGACTGCGCAAAAAATCCTGGAGGCAGGATTATGGTGGCCTACGTTGCATAAAGACACCAAGGACTTTTGCAGATGCTGCGATATCTGCCAGAGGGTGGGAAAACCCTCGCGACGCGATGAAATGCCGCTGCGACTGCAGGTCACGTTGCGCGCATTTGACAAATGGGCTATATATTTTGTGGGTCCTATCAACCCACCAGGAAAGCGCACGGGAGCGAGATATATTATTACTGGAACAGAGTACCTCACCAGATGGGCAGAGGAAAAAGCAGTAAGAAACTGTGATGCTGCTACAGCCGCACAGTTCCTGTTTGAAAACATCATCAGTAGATTTGGATGCCCAGTAATTTTGATGAGTGATCAAGGCACACATTTCTTGAATAACACTATTGAGGTATTGACAGAAGAATTCCAGATTCAGCACTATAAGAGCACTCCCTACCATGCACAGGCTAATGGTACGGTGGAGGCCTTCAATAAGATTCTAGAAAATGCTCTTACTAAGATTTGCAATAACCAAAGGAATGACTGGGATCTCAGAGTTAACGTTGTATTATGGGCATACAGAACCACATGCAAGAAACTTACGGGACACACACCTTTCAGCTTGGTATATGGACAGGAGGCTGTTATGCCTATGGAGTATATTCTTCCCAGTTTAAGAATCACTCAGATTACCGAGATGACCGACACAGACACAGTCGAGGAAAGGTTGGCACAGTTGCTCACCTTAGAAGAAGACAGATTCATCGCCGGATTCCATCAGAAAGTGCAGAAAGCACGAGAAAAAGCTTGGCATGACAGACACATTAAGAGTAAGACTTTCCATATCGGAGACCTAGTACTCCTCTATGACAGCAAGTTCATCAAGTTTTCAGGGAAGTTCAAGACACATTGGCTGGGGCCATATCAGATACAGCAAGTCACAGAGGGAGGTGCCGTTCAGTTTAGCGAGCTGAACGGGGAGCTTTTTCCCACATGGATTAATGGTAGTAGGCTTAAGCTCTATAGTGATAGCCACCTTGCCTCTCAACCCTAGCCTCAACCAGTTTATAACGGTGCAGATGTCCAGTGTAGTTGAAAGGAGGCATCGCACCGGGAATGAGTCCATCCCAAAAAGAAAAAGAAAAAGAAAATAAATTTTTTTTTAACGCAGTTTGTTTGCGCAGGTGATGCGGAGTTGCATCGCAACAGTGCGATGTTTCCCCATGCCACGTACCCAGTTTGCAACTGACAGTGGGCTAGTCAAGTCACTGTCTGACAGGTAGTTAATGAAGAAATGACCGGTATCCCCTACCATAGATTTGGCAGCAGTATAATAAATTTTTCCAGATTTGGTAAATCTCCGACGACACCGATGCCTGCATATGCATGCTTTGAGGGACACGTGATCAGATCTCAGCAATTATGACAGATCAGAATGACAGGTAGGGTCTTGTCCAGGTAATTACGATGACCAACGGGTGTGACCCAGGATAACCGTTGCGTCCGGTAGTATGCCTTCGGCATAAAAGCAGACATCCTTCAAGTAGGAAGGGTACAGTTGCCAAATCTTGAGAGCTATGCCAACCAGTGCTAAGTGTCCCCTGTGCAGAGCCCATTAAGTTGCAGAGTACAATGACTTCCAGAGTTCGAAGCCATTGCACGCCCAGAGTATTCAGCCAAGCGGATTCTGACTGAGGCCAAACCTATAGAAGTGAAGTTTAGAAAGAACGTACCGGCCGTGCATTCGCCATGACGACACCACCCAAGGTTGTGAAATTAGAGACATCACAGGGCAGACAGCCGCTAAGGATGAGGAGTCACGCACCAGAAGTAGAAGTTGTCACTAAAGTCTCTGCTAAGGAGAAGAAGAACACCAAACCGATCACTGAAGATAAGAAAGCAGAGCAGAAGAATGAGAAGAAATCTCCTGTCAGAAAGAAAGTAAAAATCAGAAAAAGAAAGCAACGGGAGAAAATCGCTGACCTATCTGATCAGTTAAGAGAAACACGAAAGACTCCTGAGGTACTGAAACAGAAACCTGAGAATCAGAGGCAGCATGTGGATCTGGACCACTTCGAAGAGAAGAGAAGTGGAAGAAGACTGCAAACCCAGTGGAGGGGAGACTTCCAGAATGAGGACAAAGGCTTGTTCTCGGAGCGAAGTTCATGGGTTGCTTCTTCTCCATCCACAAGGCTCTAGCTGGAAGGAAATGTTTGAGAAGGCTGGAAGATATAGATTTTCCTTGTGATAAAAGTTCTAACCCAGATAAAAAGGAAAGGATATATGTGGAACACTTCTCAAACACTAGAGCGCTCATAAAGAAGAAAGAGCGAAGAGAGCGAAACCGTGACTATGGGCAGAAAGGATAAGAGAGCCCAGCGAAATAAGTTACCGAAATTCCAAGAGAACGTGTCGAGGTAATGAAGAACAAAGTTGAAGGACTTCGGCAGAAGTTGCAGAAGACTTCACAGGAGGCGAAGGAGAAGCTGCAGAAGGAAAAACTACAGTAGGACAAGCCCATTCCAGGTGGCTCGAGGACGAGCCACAAGTAAGTGTTAGGGGACTGTTGGAGTAGGGTCCCGCAGCTACAGAAGAAGCTGCTAGTTTTGGCGGAGAGATAAGTTTTGGTGGAAAGAGGATAAGGCGGAGCTACGACGCCGTAGCACGGGTCCAGCTGCAGAGCAAAGCCGGAAACCATGACTTTTTGAGATACGAAAGTCAAAGAAAGGCAACGGTACCTGAGCGGCCGAGAAGGGAGAGCTCACCCACTGCATTGAAGGCAGCGGCGGAAGACAGGAGGGCTCAGTGACCCTCATAAAGAAGAAAGAGAAACGAGGCTCAAGCATTGAAGACGAAGGACAGAAAGCAACGAAGCGGTGCATAGTACCCATGATCAGTGCCGGGAAGCATGGAAGACTGCAGAGAGCTGTGGTGTGATGGAAAGCGGCTACCTCAAGGATAGAGAGGACCGACTGTCACTAATTAGGGTTTGGGTTACTGTGGGACAGGCCCACAGTGTTGTAATGGCATGACCTTCAGGCTGCCTATATAAGAATATATTTTGTATTGTAAAGGGTTAGCTAGTCAGTCAGTTAGCCAGTTGGTTAGATAGAGAGACAGTCGTGATTGAAATAGAAAATAAGGATAAGTAGACTGTTGTAAAAGTCGAGCTCTGGTTCTGGTTCTAGCGGTAGCAATCTTACTAAAACCAGTAGCTGGCTTGTAGAGCATGCATGTAATGATCCGCAGGGATCGATGGAGAGGGAAGAGTATGTTGTAAGAGAGACAGCATAAAGGTAGAGAAGAAATATCTAAGAGAGGAGATTTTGAGCTGCATTTTAGGCGCAGCAGAACTGTGTTTGCCTTCCCTTAAGCTATGATAGAGAAGCACAGTTTTGTGGACGTAACTCCCATCCTGGGGGCGAACCACGTTAAAATCCTGTGTTCTGTGATTGATTTGCATATTGTGTTTATTTGCTGCATCTATCTGATTATGTTATGCAATTTGCTTATAGTTGATGTATGAATGAGTTGTTTAGTTACAGCACTACAGGAAGATATATATACAAGCTGAAATCCTTGGCCCGTCATAAAAGGCTTACCTATGCTTGCATTAGATAGTTAATTAATCACAGTAAGATAGTCTGGGTATCAGGTCTTGCGTGTCGACATGAACAATGCTAAGTTCGCTAAGCCGCGGTTGGAGAGTATCACAAGAAGGCGATACCGCACCGGCAGAGGAGCTGCGGTGCGCGACCCCGTGGGTTGAGGACCTAGCATTAGACAGGAGTTTCGTGTCGAACGGTGCGCGGCGATGCAGTGAGATTGGGACTATTGTGAGAAGGAAGAAGTCATGCGAAGAGAGGGAACCCGCGCGATGTGCGCAAGGGTAGAGACGTTGCGGCTAGAAGAGCTGCACGGCGACGGGATTGCGCGACGCGAGCAAGAGGCTGCACGACGCCCAGACACAGAGAGAGAGATCTCGCAGCCAGAAGAGCTGCGCGACACCAGTAGGACTGCCATAGAACCTGGTCCAAGATGCTTGAGTCCTTGGCCAACCCATTAGATTCACTTCGGGTGAGACTTCAGGCCACCTTGCGGTCTGTCGCCGAAAGGGCCAGTGAGTTAGGGGTGTTGTTGGTTGATAATAGCAAACCCGGGTCTGCCGATGCAATCAACAGTGTATACCAGGGTCCTATCCCTATCCCAATTACACCTCAAGGTTGGAAAAGCTTGGGTACATAGTATACAGTCAACTGAAATAGAGCTCATGTAGAATTCTGACTTCTTTTGTGACACTCCTCCCAAGGCTAAATATATGCATGCTGTGAGGCTATTGGAAACTATGTTTTCCCAATTGAATATGGTTCCTTGAGTGGCCACATAGAAAATAATTGGCATCCATCCCAATTTGAAGCTTTTTCCAAGAGCTCTCCCAAAAATTCTATTCAACATCAGTGCTATAAATCTATAAGGGGTCCGGAGAGTGGATGTATCATATTCTCCTGATGGCCTGGTTCGAAAGTTCTTCCCTGGTATCATCATTCTCTTAACTGTTTCAACCAGGTCCAAATTTTTCTCTTTCAACCAGCTTTTAGTTAAGTAAATTTGAGCAGGAGGCAGGTGATATGCCACTGAGATATAAGCAGGACTGTATGCAGCATACCCCTATTTGGCAGTATTTTCTAGGATCATTGTAGTTACATCTGCCCTAGGCAAAATCCAGCCGATCACCTGTGAGCATGGGAACAACTCAGGTCTTGTGGCTACCTTTATAAGAGATGATTTCTTGATATTTGCATAAATAGTCAGCTCTTCAAACCCTGCATCATGCACATTCTGATTTACAATCATCCTGTATATTTCACCCCATTTATAATCAGGCTCTACCCCAGTGGCAGCTTTGGTATCTTCATATATGTATTCCACCCTGGTGATGATTTCAACTTCTGGTTCTACCTCAACAACATGGGCCTTCTTCTTCTATCTTTTAGACATATCTTCTTTGAAATAGTCACCCTGTCATAAACACAACCTGTTCTTAGACCATTTGGGCTTTTAGCTAGTGTTTTAGTAATGAAGAAAAACTGTAACAACATATTTACCTCTTCCATATGCATTCTCACAGATAAACTATATAGAGTATTAATGCATAAAAAAAAATGACAAGACAAAAATAAATCCTCTTAGTCCACCGTTTGCAACTAAAAATGCAACCCTGATAGAAAACTCATCACTAATCTGGACTGCATTCAAAGTAACTAACTCTTTAATAAAGCATGAACTGTATTGCTGCTACTGCTAAACCTCAGACCACTAGACCTTATACTGATCCTCATCGTCAAAAACCCCAACTCAACTGAAAAATCAAAAACCTTTGGCGTGCACAAAAATAGGGTAAAATCATATGAAAACTAACCCCCGCCCTTGGACGACCATAAGCAACCCCAAAATAGGTGGTGCAGACAGCATAACGCTTGTCCGCACTGACTACCTAATCTTTCCGGCAAGGATGAAAAAACTATAATGGCTCAAAAACTCAAGCTTACAAAACCCCTACTGTCAAAGAAAACTGTCAAACCAGCCTACCGTGAGGTTTAAAAATTCTTTCTAACGGACAATTGGAACAATCTGGGGGAAAACCTAACCAGGGCAGACCGTGGTTCTCAAACAACCAATAAGAAATAAAAAAGAAAGAGACAATGGTTTGCCTACCTGGAAAAAATTGTTGTGGAATTGGCGGGACGACTCAAGAACCTCCACGATAGCAAACCAATCAAATGTAATCTTGACAGCTGGGCATGGTGGTATAGCTCGATTCAACAAGGACAGAGTAGACACGTTTTTTTCCAAAAGGATAAGAATAAAATAATACCTCGCCTCAATATATAAACCTTCGATAAAAGAGACGGTGGGAAAAAACTTTGTCGGCGGGAAAAACCCATATCAGCGGGCGGAAGCACTAAGCATTGGGTGGATAGTTCACTATGCAGCGCAACGGTAGGAGACAGACTAAATACGGCTTCTGCAATCAAATAAAATGTCTACGATCGAAAGCTCTAAGGTTTATGCGTCGGCGGACTCCAAATCTATCGGCAAGCGGAACCTCTAAACATCGTGTCGATAGATCACTACGCAGTCGCAATGGCGGGAAGTAGATAGACTATGGGTTCTGCAATAACAAAAAAGAACATCGGCGATCAGAAGCTCTAAGCACTATGCGTCGGTGATTCAAACCTCAAAACTTTCGCAGTGTCAGCGATCCCGAGTGTTATCACTCAGAATGTACCCAGGTTGTGAAAGGTAGATCCCGAGGTACCAGCAAAAATCACTTTAGACCGTATTTCTGACCTAATATAGTCAGAGAGGGATCTCTCACTATTTACAAAGTTTTTATACTCATGATATTCAATCAAAGACAATCAGAAGGTCATATTTCTGATGGGACAATTAAGAAAAGTTTGTTTTAAAAGACTTGGTAGGACAATCATGGAGGAGACCATTGGGCAATGGAGTCAACAATCAGATTTGAAATAGGTTGCAGGAGGTAAGGTTTTGAAGGTTTATGAAAAGAGACAAGGTAGGCACCATTTCCTCGGTCTTGAGGTATTAGCGGGTTGATTAGTAGACAAAGGGAGACATCCCATGAAACATAGCACGTAACTAGGGTGAATTCTGCAAGACTTTAGAAGAAAATGTTTTGAAAATGCTTGAACAATGGACCTAGAGCATGCAAGATGAATTATATCCCATAAACACTAATGCTCAAGCATGAAAGAAAATACAAAATGGAGTGAGAAACTGGATAAACAGTCACATAAAGAAATTACTTACTGAAGAAAAAGATGACACAGGAATCTCTTCCATAAAAAGGTTTAACATTCATCCTCTACAAATTTCATTCATCTATTGAAAACTTGAAGCCATTACAATTTAGATCCTCTCTTCTTTTGAAAATCCCCCCTTAAAACTATCAATTACATTTTAATTTATAGAAGAATAATCTCTACCTAACCTTGAATTTGAAACCTAATTGAACTTTAAAAATAGAAACAGTTACAACAAATTTTCTCCTGCATATATCGAATGGTGATAGTTGTGTCAAATATGGTAGAGGTTTTTGTAATTGGCCATGTTCCCGACAAAACCCATGTCTTGTTTTCTCCAAAATCATCTCAAACTCCTCGAAATATGCCTTTGAAATTAATGACTCAGATAGTAAAATTGTAAATTTCTGAAAAAATAACTTGTGAAGATCTTTTAAATTCTCCCATCCTGTGAGAACTGTATAAAAATTAAAGGATGATTTTGACTATAGGCCTGTTAGGAATACAAACCTCTCTCAGTTTTGTAAAATTAAATTCCATTTGTCTGAAACAATTCTTTGAATCTGATGGCTGAAATAGTCCTTTGAAAAACATGAAAAATGGCCTGTAAAACTGACTTTTTTTCTCCTAACTCATAGCACCTGTGTGAAAACTGAAAGACATTATTGTGTATATACATGTTGTGAATAAAATCCTCTCTCACTTTATCAAAAATCATCTTCATTTGATATAAACAATTATTTGAATTTGATGACTAGAATAGTCATTTTGAAATATGAACATTTTCCCTCTGAAGATGACTTCGATTCTCCCAATCCTTAATACCTGGGTAAAAACTGAGAGAGGTTATTATATATCATAATGTTATGATGAAAAAAATCTTTCAGTTTTTTGAAAATTCTTCTTTGTTTTCCAGAAACCGTTCTTTGAGTAAAATGACTAAAACAGTCATTTTCAGAAAAAATATGCTCTGTTGCTTCTAAACCTTGAATTGTTTACCTGTAATTCATAAACAGAGAACATATAACATCTATCCTTGTAATATAATCTATTGTAAGAGAAATCCCATGAATTGATTGATCAAGGTAGCCATATTTGTTAATAGTGTCTCCAAACACTTGAATAATCCCAAGCTTTGGCACATTCTCCATTGTAAATTCTGTTTGTAAGACTTTAAACACATACCAATACCTTCACGAATGTTCTCACTGTATATATTTCTCCAAAACTTCTAGGCTGATGTTCTTTTTGGGATTCCCTTTTGCATTGTTTAGTGGTGGCTTCCCTTTTCTTGCTCTATTAAGATCAATTTCCAGCTCCTTGATCAGACTCTTTATCTCCTCCATTTTCCCTTCAAGTTTTTTCCATTTGAACACCATGAGACTTTGAGACAGCTCGCTGATTTTTACACAAAATCGCTACCTCCTTATTTGCATGTTGATAACCAGCAACTCTTTGAACCAAGTTTTAGTGTTTAAGGGTTACCTATGATTGTAAACACATAAAAGTTGATTTTGGAGAGATGGCGGACTGTCTCCTTGCTTTCGCCCGTAGCACACAAATGAAATGAATTTTAAACCAAGTCAAATTTACCTATATACGACGGTCCTTTCCAGATCCCTCATCAAGCGGTTTTTCCCAAACTACTTTTCTCCGCAGAATTCACTTCAATTTTCCACATGGAACATGGTTTACATTCTGCTACCACCTTTCCCTTTTAATTATCTCACACTTTTGCACTCCGGAATAGAATGGGACCGTTTGATGAAATTTCACTTTTTGTTTGAACCGTTGGATTATTATATGTGCTAGTGGTTTGATTATACCTTAAGGAACACATAAAGGTAATAAATCTTGTGAAATCTTAGCGCTTGAACCTTCATGGAGGACTTGGTTTGGTGAATACGAGGCCCCTTTTTTGGCTTGGAAAAAATATCCAAAATTATATAAGTTTGAATATAAATCCAATAATTGGTTTATAAAACCCATTTTATAAATTTCATTCAAAAGTGAATAAAACTTTTTTCCCCACTTGTGAAAAACTTATTTCTCTTTTTACCTAAAATTCCTTTCACTTCTTTTCTTTGCCAATTTGGAAATAGCTTAATGAGAAAAATTTGGAAACCAACTCAATCACCCATGAAAACTTAAAATTTTGAAGGCAATAAGACCAATTCCGACAAAAATAAATTTAGTGCTAACAACTGGCTCCAACTAGGGATGCTATCCTCCCCGCGAGGTAGCAAAGAACCCCGTAGACCAGGTGCCAAATCCCTTGGGTTTCTCTTAATTTTTCTCTGAAATCCTCAACCTGTTTTGAACTGAACCATCAACTGAAACCATTTTGCAAACAAATCCCACTCTGTCAACCTATAACCTGTAACTGAATTGCACTTGAAACTGAAACCAAACTGAAAACTGCTGAAAGAAATGCTTGCCATGTCAAGCTTATTCATTCCTACCTATCCTACTTAACTAAGTACAAATTCCCAATCAAGCAAAATCTGACTTCCAATGAAGCCAATCAAGCAATTTATCCAATAATTCCATATCTTCCTCATGCTTGATCGAAATTAGAACATAAGAACAAAATAACAATAGGTTCTGATGAAAAATGTGTCCTTTGCTGCAAACATATAACCAACTACTCCATCTGAAAAATTTATCCATGTACTATGCTATTGGATCATAAAAAACATGACAAATTTCAAAATACTCAATCACGTGTTTGTCATGACAAGGCTATCTAAAAAGTAACTCTTCTTGCATACTATCAAACCGATCTTTAAAAGAGCTTTGAAAGAAACTCTCATGATTGTTTTTAAATGATATATCAGAAACTTCATTTAATATTTCTAAATTTACAACTCCATTCTTCTCAAACACTTCAAGAGGAATATCATTTTGTTCTACAACAAGATTAAGCAGAAAGATGTCTTCTTGAGAAAACGTTTCTGAATTGGAAATATTTAAAGAAACATCCCATTGAGAGTTCTCATCTCCTTCTTTGTGATCCCTTTGTTTATTGCACACTGTTGGTTCTTTCACATATTGAGATTGATGGTATGATTGCTCTTCCTTTTCATTATATATAAGTAGACTAAAATTTTCTTTAAAACCATCACTAACATAATTTTTAGCAAGCTGACCGTAATCATCAGAAAAACCATCAAGAGTACAACCCTCTTCTTTCACATCACTAGGCTGATCATCTTCATGCTCATATCTTTTTTTCAATTCTAATCCAAGGTCTGATTTCTCTTAAATTGTATTTTCAGAAAATAAATATGTGGAGGGACTGTAAGACTAAAAATTTGTAGAATCAGAATTCTTTATGTAATCACCCACAAAAGCATTAGAACTTAGAGGAAATTGCTGTTGCAAAAAGGAATTTTCTGATTGGGAATAAGCAACCTCATCTTGAAACAAAACTTCAGAAGTTGAATAATATGAAGAAGGGTTTGATTGACCATCCCAACTTCCTTCTTGGTCACACAAATATTGACAAGACTGCTGCAAATTATCATCTGCATCAGGAAAAGAAATGTAGCTGGTTGAATCAGAGTTTTGGCTCATGTCTCTTTCAGTCGAGGAAGAAATTATTAACTGCCGAGAGTTCTCTTGAATGTGAAGACAGTTAGTTTGCATTCCTTTTTCTGAAATGAGTTCTCATATAAAATTTCTAAAAGCTCTTCATCCATTAACTCATCATCACTATACATGTTTTCCAAATCTCCAATGAAACCTTTAACATGCGTACAACAATTTTGAACCAACAACAAGGAGGGGTATTGGTTTTTGTAATGTTCATAAAATACTGTATGAAAATCAGTACGGGAAAAGAAACTTTCTGATGGTAACCCTTCATACCATGACCTTGCATCTCCTTCTAAAGTAACCATGAACATTTTCATTAAATAATCCTGATGCAATTTAACTCCCAGCTTATACATATGCATAAGAAATCTAACCAAATGAAGGGCAACATCATCATTCTTTTTATCTTTAAAATTTGAAAGACATGTTTGCCAATCTACTTTAGGTATTCGATTTGGAAAACAAGGAATGTGAGCACGATTCATAGGAGCATTCCTTGCAGACAAAGAACTCATCTTGACGAATGAATAAACTGAATCAACTCTTCAAACTTTGTAATCTTTTGACAGTGGAGTCACCATAGGAATTATGAAAACTGGATTCTTCAAAGATGGAGTCACGAGGTGAAAGATGCACAACCTTGCTGACATCTGACTGTTCTTCACCATCAACAATCAAATCTGAAACTATGTCATTCATACCCAGGGAATATTTGAACCTTCGTTCCCTGGCAACGGCGCCAATTTGTTATCACTCAGAATGTACCCAGGTTGTGAAAGGTAGATCCCAAGGTAACAGCAAAAGCCACTTTAGACCGTATTTCTGACCTAATACAGTCAGAGAGGGATCTCTCAATATTTAAAAAGTTTTTATACTCATGATATTCAATCAAAGACAATCAGAAGGTCAGATTTCTGATGGGACAAATAGGACAAGTTTATTTTAAAAGACTTGGTAGGACAGTCATGGAGGAGACCGTTGGGAAATGGAGTCAACAATAAGATCTGAAATAGGTTGCAGGAGGTAAGGTTTTGAAGGTTTATGAATAGAGGCAAGGTATGTGTTAGGATATTTAGACACTTAGGAGTTAGTTAAGATCAACTTGTGTAATATATCCGTTAGGTAAAAGTGTGTTTCTTTAGTATGCATTAGTATGCATTTGTAAATATTCTATTCCGACGGTCACGATATGTTCTAGACATAGAGTGATCTGACGGTTCAACTTCTCTTAGATCATACCTACCATTGATCCGTGGCTTAACACCCGATTGGTCTATGATCTCTATTTAAAGAGCATAGAGGGTCCTTGGCTAGTTGATCGATTATGAGAAGCTCATGTAACTTTCTTTGTTTTGCATAATAAATTGCTCCGAGTAGCTATTTGGCCGGGGCCGTGGACTGTTTCCCTCTCGAGGGTTTTAACCACGTGACAAACATTGGTGTATTGATCTTTGATCTGTTTGTGTAAAGCAATTGTTCTTGGTGTTCGGTCCTTTGGGAGTACCCTGTGCACCTTAACATGGTATCAGAGCGTTTATGAATAGCCGCTTTCGATTTTGATCAAGATCTGGAACCGATGTTGCCGAAACTTTGGAAGGGTTTCTGGTTCTGGATTTTCTGTGCATTTTTAAGCTGTGGGAACTGTTCCATTGCGTCCGGAGCGTCGTTTTCATTTGGAAATAGTTTTCGTTTCACCGAAAACCGTTTCCGTTTGTTCCAGAAACACCCATTTCGGCAAATCTGAAGGTATAATGTTACAGTGACGGTTTTGTTTTTTTTAAATCTCTCATATTTTATCAGTTTATTATTAGTTTTTTTTAGTCTCGGACTGTTGTTTTCCCTGACTGCGTATGCTCTTTGCCGTGCACCTTGCGCGATCGCGGCGAATCAGAAACAGCAAGGGAAATGTTTTTTTTCTTTTC
>LPNX010685683.1:103088-222643 GCA_001517045.1 Pseudotsuga menziesii | reverse complement strand
CCATTCTGACCCCAATGTCTATACCAAGAAAGTAGGAAACCATCTCATCATACTTGTTCTTTATGTTGATGATCTTATCCTTACTGGTAGTGACCCTCACCTTATAATCCATGTAAAATCCAGTCTTAAGCAAAATTTTGAAATGTCAGACTTAGGACATTTGCATTATTTTCTTGGTCTCCAAGTCTTGCAAACCAAAGAAGGAATCTTTCTTTCCCAGTCTAAGTATGCTTGTGACCTTCTTCGTCGCTTCCACATGGAAGATTGTAAACCAGCCCCTTCTCCCTTCCAGTCTGGAGTCAAACTTTCTACCACTTGTACTTCCCCTGAAGTAGATGCCACCTTGTATCGTCATCTTGTTGGTAGTCTTTTATACTTGACTCATTCCCGTCCTGACCTTTCGTTTTCCGTTGGTCGTGTTTCCCGTTACATGCAAACTCCTCATGAAAGTCACTGGAAAGCAGCAAAAAGAATACTTCGATATATTCGAGGTAGATTTCAGTTTGGGATTCATTACCGTACAGGGGGGAAACCTTTGTTGGTTGGTTTCACTGATTCAGATTGGGCCGATGATCTTGATGATCGAAAGTCTATTGCAGGTTATGTTTTTATTCTGGGATCTGGACCTGTCACTTGGGCTTGTAAGAAACAACAAGCTCTTGCTCTTTCTTCAGTAGAAGCAGAATATCTAGTCGCAGTTAATGCTAGTCAGGAAGCTTTATGGATTTGACAGGTCCTTTCAAAGTTTGGATTCGAGCACCAACAGCCTACTCCACTTTGGTGTGACAATCAAAGTTCCATCAAGCTTGACAAATATCTAGTTCTACATCAATGCAACAAACACATTGAGCTACACATGCACTTCATCAGAAATCTTGTTCATGGTCGTGTTCTTGAAATGCTCTATTTCCCTACAGATGATCAAGTTGCAGACATCTTCACCAAGTCTCTTATAGAAGCAAAGTTTTCTAAACTTCAATATATGTTAGGAGTTCAGGAATGTGTCATTAAGGGGGGATAGGCTCTAATGCCTCCTTCCTTCTCCTAATAGTGTCACCTTTGTAAATCCTTCAATCCTATCCCAAGTTGTTCTTAAGGGGGGATGTTAGGATATTTAGACACTTAGGAGTTTGTTAAGATCAACTTGTGTAATATATCCGTTAGGTAAAAGTGTGTTTCTTTAGTATGCATTAGTATGCATTTGTAAATATTCTATTCTGACGGTCACGATATGTTCTAGACATAGAGTGATCCGACGGTTCAACTTCTCTTAGATCATACCTACCATTGATCCATGGCTTAACACCCGATTGGTCTATGATCTCTATTTAAAGAGCATAGAGGGTCCTTGGCTAGTTGATCGATTATGAGAAGCTCATGTAACTTTCTTTCTTTTGCATAATAAATTGCTCCGAGTAGCTATTTGGCCGGGGCCGTGGACTGTTTCCCTCTCGAGGGTTTTAACCACGTGACAAACATTGGTGTATTGATCTGTGATCTGTTTGTGTGAAGTGATTATTCTTGGTGTTCGGTCCTTTGGGAGTACCCTATGCACCCTAACAGTATGCACCATTTCCTCGGTCTTGAGGTATTAGCGGGTTGATTAGCAGACAAAGGGAGACATCTCATCAAACAAAGCACCTAACTAGGGTGAATTATGCAAGACTTTAGAAGAAAATGTTTTGAAAATGCTTGAACAATGGACCTAGAGAATGCAAGATGAATTGTAGCCCATAAACACTAATGCTCAAGCATGAAATAAAATACAAAATGGAGTGAGAAACAGGATAAATAGTCACATAAAGAAATTACTTATTGAAGAAAAAGATGACACATGAATCTCTTCCATGAAAAGGTTTAACATGCATCCTCTGCAAATTTCATTCATCTACTAAAAACTTGAAGCCATTACAATGTAGAGCCTCTCTTCTTTTGAAAATACCCCCTTAAAACTATCAATTACATTTTAATTTATAGAAGAATAACCTCTACCTAACCTTGAATTCGAAACCTAACTGAACTCTAAAAATAGAAATAGTTACAACAAAGTTTCTCCTGCATATCTCTAATGGTGATAGTTGTGTGAAATATGGGAGAGGTTTTTGTAATTTTCCATGTGATCGACAAAAACCATGTCTTCTTTTCTCCAAAATCATCTCAAACTCCTTGGAATCTGCCTTTGAAACTGAGGACTCAGATAGTAAAATTGTAAATTTATGAAAACATAACTTGTGAAGATCTTTCAAATTCTCCCATCCCGTGAGAACTGTGTAAAAACTGAAGGAGAATTTTGACTATAGGCCTGTTAGTAATATAAACCTCTCTCAGTTTTGTAAAATTAAATTCCATTTGTCTGAAACAATTCTTTGAATCTGATGGCTGAAATAGTCCTTCGGAAAACATGAAAAATGGCCTATAAAACTGACTTTGTTTCTCCTAACGCATAGCACCTGTGTGAAAAATGAAATAGGTTATTGTGGATAGGCATGTTTTGAATAAAATTCTCTCTCACTTTCTCAAAATTCATCTTCATTTTATGTAAAAAATTATTTGAATTTGATGACTAGAATAGTCATTTTGAAATCTGAACATTTTCCCTCTGAAGATGACTTCGATTCTCCCAATTCTTAGCACCTGGGTAAAAACTGAGAGAGGTTATTATAGATCATAATGTTATGATGAAAAAAATCTTTCAGGTTTTGAAAATTATTCTTTGTTTTCTAGAAACAGTTCTTTGAGTAAAATGACTAAAACAGTCATTTTCAGAAGAAGAAAAAAAATGCTCTTTTGCTTCTAAACCTTGAATTGTTTATCTGTAATTCATAAACAAAGAACATATAACATCTATAATTGTAAGATAATATATTGTAATAGAAATCCCACGAATTGATTGATCAAGGTAGCCATATTTGTTAATAATGCCTCCAAACACTTGAATAATCCCAAGCTTTGGCACACTCTCCATTGTAAATTCTGTTTGTAAGACTTTAAACACATACCAATACCTTCACAAATGTTCTCATTGTATATATTTCTCCAACACTTGGGGATGATGTTCCTTTTGGGCTTCCCTTCCGCATTGTTGAGTGGTGGCTTCCCTTTTCTTTCTCTATTAAGATTATTTTTCAGCTCCTTGATCAAACTCTTTATCTCCGCCATTTTCCCTTCAAGTTTTTTTCATTTGAACACCATGAGACTTTGAGACAGATCGCTGATTGTTACACAAAATCGCTACCTCCTTATTTGCATGTTGATAACCAGCAACTCTTTGAACCAAGTTTATGTGTTTTAAGGGTTACCTGTGATTGTAAACACGTAAAAGTTGACTTTGGAGAGATGGCGGACTGTCTCCTTCCTTTCGCCTGCAGCACACAAATGAAATGATTTTTAAACTAAGTCAAATTTACCTTTATATGATGGTCCTTTCCGGAGCCCTCATCAAGCGATTTTTCCCAAACTACGTTTCTCCGTGGAATTCACTTCAATTTGCCATGTGGAACATGGTTTACATTCCGCTACCACCTTTCCCTTTTAATTATCTCGCACTTTTGCACTCCAAAATAGAATGGGACCGTTGATGAAATTTCACTTTTTGTTTGAACCGTTGGATTATTAAATGTGCTAGTGGTTTGATTATACCTTAAGGAACACATAAAGGTAATAAATCTTGTAAAAGCTTAGTGCTTGAACCTTCATGGAGGACTTGGTTTGGTGAATATGAGGCCCCTTTTTTGGCTTGGAAAAAATATCCAAAATTATATAAGTTTGAATATAAATCCAATAATTGGTTTATAAAACCCATTTTATAAATTTCATTCAAAAGTGAATAAAAATTTTTTCCCCACTTGTGAAAAACTTATTTCTCTTTTTACCTAAAATTCCTTTAACTTCTTTTCTTTTCCAACTTGGAAATAGCTTAATGAGAAAACTTTGGAAACCAACTCAATCACCCATGAAAACTTAAAATTTTGAAGGCAATAAGACCAATTCCGACAAAAATAAATTTAGTGCTAACACCGAGCCCTAAACGCCGCCAATAGTTATGGGTTGGCGATCGGAAAAACCAATCACTAACACATCGGCGCAAATAGTCTAATCGACAGCTGCAACGACGGACTCACAAACAACTATGGTTCCGCGTCGGTGATCGGAACCAATAAGTGCTGAAGGTCGAAAATTTAAAATTGAACGCCTCCGCAGTGTCGGCAATGCAGAGGACAAGTCCTCCGAAACGAAGGCATCATAGAGGACTAAACCTTCGATCGCTTGTCAAAAAACATTCTGATAATAAAAACACAGTCATCAAAAAAAATCAAAAGGTTTGAACAATAAAGGCCACAGAATCAGCGAGGATAAAAAATGTCCATCAAGACGTTCATCATTTCCCTTTCGAAAGGTCAGTGGCATAGATAACTAATTCCCCGACGCAAACATTAACAGACTTCTGACAGCGAAAAATCCTCGAAAAATCAAAAGTTTAGTGTTCAAATAAAACAAAGACTCCACGGTTTCCGCGGTGTCGGCGAAAAAGACGATAATATTAGATCATTCAACTCCCGAAACAACGGCAAAAAATAGTTGACTGAGCTTCCGACGATCAATTTCTTAAGCAGAGAAAAATGAACTTCCAGGAAAGATTTAAAGAGATTAAACAAACCTGGGCTAGATAAAATCAAAAGGAGGGTCAATTTTTTTTAGAAATTTGGGAAATTGTTGTAGCTGCAACAATTGGCGAATACCTGGTGAACATATATCTCTAGACAATTTCTTCTTTAAGTAACAGACTGTTTGACAATAAATACCAACATGTTGAATTCTTCTAGATGTTTTGATTTCCCAAATGGCATATGTATGTACTTTTAATCACTGATGATAGTCCAATTTAGGGAAAATGGAAACCAAGATTTCAAAGTCTAGATAACTCTTTTGAGGCTAGGAATATGAGTTTCATTTTTTACCTCTGTCTTCGGGTAGTTCCCAGCTTGGACACCACAAGATTGTAACATATGGTAAACATAAATATTCGTTTGTCCCTCATTTCCATGCCTTTTTGCACTTTTGTGCTTTTGGACTTTTGTCCTTTCTTTTGAGTCCTCCTTTTTGCCCTCTTTCTAAAATTTTATTCAGGTTCCTCTATCCATGGTGTCCTTTTGTGTGAGAAATGTATTTAATTTTCAGCTCATGGATGTAGAAGAACTTTGGCAATCTTGTACCAATATGGTTTAGTACTTTGTTTTGACATATTTCTTTCTTAGGAGTTTTTTTACTCTTATTTTCCTTTTGGCTTTCAATTCTTGGCATGGGATCATTTAAATATAATATATTGTTTACCCTGCTTCCTCTCCATGGGTCTTTTGCTGTCACCCCCTAAGACATTTTTAAAGTGAGATGGATGGAGCCTCGAAATAGTATTCCAAACCTTTTGATCCTGAGTTATTTTACAAGGCTTAAGTATGACTTCAATGTGTTCATAGCCACTTAAGAAAAATGCTAAACTAGAAGAAGTTCTTTCAAATAAATCAATAGTACACAGTCTCATAATCAAAGATTTTAGTTAATCCAAAATTCTAATGAACCCCATGCACCCAAAAGTTGTTCTTTTTATTGAAATCAATCAAACCCTAAATAAACAAACAAAATCAATAAATCAAAACTAAAATAAAACAATCAGTTTATTTAAGTACATGATAACCAAGAACTAAAAATCAAGAAAAATAAGGTTTGAGAACTAAACCATTAACTGGTAAGTTCTCTTCCCACCCCTATAGATCTTACAACTTGTAAGTTGAGGGGCCAAGCTTGGCTGCAATTAGAAAAGGGCCTACCCATAACTGTTGAAACTTAGTGTGCTTCCCCTTTTCATCATGCGGATGATCCCACTTAAGAACCAGATCTCCCACTTCGAATTCCTTGTTTCCATATTTATGCTTATCAAACCAACGTTTCACTACTTTTTGTTGATGCCTAAATCATTCTTTGGCTTTAGACCTAGACTCTTCCGACTTCAAAAGATTATAGATTCTAATCTGTAGGATTTCGTTATCGGTACCTCTAGATTCCTGAGCTATTATTGAGGATGGTAGCATAATGTTGGGAGGAAGAATAACTTCTTTTTTGTAAACAAGAGTGTATGGTGACACACCTAAGGAATTCTTGGGTGTGACCCTATCAGCCCAAAGAGCATTAGGTAACACTAAGTGCCAACTTCTCTGATTTTGTATCACGATTTTCTTTAGAATTCTAATCAAATTCTTATTTGTAGACTCTGCCAAACCATTTCCTTGTGGGTAATAGTTTGCAGAATAATGCAACTTAATTCCTCTTTCATTAGCAAATGCAGTTAATCTAATAGAAGAAAAATAAGTAGCATTATAAAAAACCAGGGAAATTGGAACCCCAAACCTGGTCATGATGTGATCTTGTAGGAAATTCATGACTGCATCTTCATTCACTTTGCGTAACGGAATGGCCTCGACCCATCTGGTGAAGTAGTCAGTTGCCATCAAAATGTATTTGTGCTACAAAGAATAATTTGGTTTTATCTCTCCAATGATATCAATCCCCCATTGTTCGAATGGTTCTGTTATCATCACTGGTTTTAAAGGCCTTGCTGCTTTGGCTTGTCTTCCAACACACCTCTGGCAAACATCACACTTTATGACATGAGCATGAGCATCTTTAAATAGTGTGGGCCAGTAATACCCAGCTCTAAGAATCTTATGGGCTATTGTATCTCTGGAAAAATGACCTCCTACAGGCCCATCATGTAATTCTGTTATGACCTTATTTGCATCTTCTTGTTCTAAGCACCTGAGAAGAACTCCATCATAATTCTTTCTGAATAATACTCCATCAATGATCTGATATGAAGCTGATTTAAGGCGTAATGCTCTTCGTTGTTTGGAATTCCAATGTTCTGGAAAATATCCTTCCTGAAGGTAATGAACAAGGTCTCATTACCATGAATCTGGAGTTGTGAATAGAGGACATACATCCACCATATGTAACTCAACTTCATTGTCCCAATTGTTTTCTTCATTGTATTTACCTTCACCCATTAGTTTGCATAATTCTTTCCCTTTAACTATGGATGCTGGTTTGAATTCAAGGTCATATTCTTGTAAATCCGTTACCCAATTGCCTCTTCTTTCTCCTAATTCCTTTTGTACGAAAAGAGACCTTACAACTGGGTGTGGAACTATTACCTTAGTATGGTTCTTAAGTATGTATGGTGTGAATTGCTTTACCGCTTTGAAAACTGCATAAGCTTGTTTATCAATAGCTGGATAATTCAATTTAGCTCCCTGCAGACCAGTGTTCATAAATGATATGGGGTACTCATCTCCCCCATCCTCCTTCTGCATAAGCACTGCTGCTAATGAATCATCGGATGCAAAAGTGTACAGGATCAAATATTTTTTGAAATTCAGATTTTTGAGTGATGGTGCATGAGCAATAGATGTTTTTATCTTACTGAATGCATTCTTTTCCACATCAATCCATTTAAATTGTACACTTTGTTTAATCATCTGTTGCAAAGATTTGACAATTTGAGCAAAATCTGGTACAAACCTTCGCACAAAATTAATTGTCCCCATAAATGATTGCATACCTTTTTTTTTATGGGGTAAAGGGATCTGTTCTATGGCTTTAATTCTTTCTGGGTCTATGGAGATCCCTTTCTTAGAAACAACGTGACCCCGTAGCTTTCCTTCTATGACCGCAAACACGCATTTCTTAGGATTCAGTGAAATACCATATTTTCGACAACGCTCAAAAATTTGTCTCAGATGGAATGCATGTTCCTCTCTGTTTTTTGAAGATATCATGAGATCATCGAGATATACCACAACACTACGACCAATCAGACCATGGAAAGCTATATCCATGGCCCTCTAGAAAGTAGCTCCTGCATTTATGAGTCCAAAGGGAATTCCCCTGTAAGCAAAAGTTTCCCACTTGGTTCTGAATGTAGTTTTTAGCATGTCCTCTTCAGCTGCTAATACTTGATTGTAACCAGAGAATCCATCTAATAATGAAAATAATTTAGAACCTGAAACCGTATGCAATATTTGTTCCATGGGTGGAACTGGATAGTTATATTTATCCGAAGCACGATTGAGGTTTCTGAAATCTACACAGAGCCTAATTTCTCCAAATTTCTTTCTTACTGGCACCAAATTCAAAACCCATTCCGAATGTATGACTTTGAATATAATTTCAGCATCCAACAACTTTTTTACTTCAATCTGAATCAAAGGTTCCAGCTTTGGATGCATCTTCCTTAAAGGCTGTTGGTAAGGCTTGACTCCAGCTCTAATCGGGATGACATGTTGTATAATATTCGTGTCATATGTTTTAAGCTCTTCATATGTCCAAGAAAACACATCTCTGTACTGTTTGAACAGAATAATGAATTTACTCCTTTCACCCGGAGAACAACACTTTCCCAAATTTACATAACTAGGTTCAGCTTCAGTCCCCAAATTTATTAGCTCAAATTGCAAGGATGGGCTTTGAGTCTTGACATTTGCTGGCTTTCTGAACTTGTTGTTTAAATCAAACATTCATTCCAGGGTCCTGAATCCCTTAGGAATAAAATTCCCAAACTTTAATTCTACTTGATGTTATTCATCATCTATTATTGCTCCTTTAAAAGTCTCATCATTCATCAAGCATTCCAAAATTTGTTGATCATCGTCAAAAACCCGTAAATTGGTGATCATATCCGAAATAGAAGGCCTGAAAAGTAATTCAATAGAGCATCTATTATTAGAAGGTACTAGCCTTGCAACCGAGGTAGCTAGTAAATCAGTTGTTGCATTCTTTAATCTAGGAATGTATACAATATTGAATGCATGAAAGTTTATAAGCGAATCCCAAACTTTGTTTTGATAGGATTTTAAATGTGGCGAAATACAATGTATCTTATTTCGAATTTGCTTAACAAAAATTTCAGAGTCTCCATATACTTTCATATTTTTCACTTTTAGTTCTATTACCTTTTGCAGTCCCTGAACTAGTGCTTCATACTCGGCTGTATTATTTGTACATTCGAACTCTAACCTACAAGAAGAAAATGTTTATTTTTTCTTGGATCAATCATGACACAGCCAGCTCCTGATCCTTCCAATGTTTTAGATCCATCAAAATAAAGGGCCCAAAAACTATCTACTTCCACTAGGCTTGAAATAAAAACTGCATCTGAAACTAAATCTACTATTTTATAGTCAATTTCATCAGCTTGCGAAAATCAAAGGAGATCAGGCTGGGTGTCAGGTGAACTAATGGCTTCTTTAGCTTGGTAATTTCCCTATTCTAGCTCAATGAAGTAATTTCCCAACACAAAATTCACTGGTTCAGTTTTTCCCTCCAATTGAGTAACATTCAAACTTCATCTGAGGCTCTCTTATTATTTTTATCTGATTGGGACTTCCCTTATGAGGCAACCACAGATGTGACCAATCTGATGCGAATTATCCATTTAGTCTTGCTGACTAGTCTCGACTCAAAACAAGTCCATAAGCATCTGGAATTTCTGCTACTACAATATCGATGTACTGACATACCTTCTCATTTGCAGATAAGCGAATTAGAACATCTTCCATTTCTCCTATTACTTTCACAGCTGTCTTGTCTAATTGAATAACTTGCCAAGTGGATGGTTTAGGCTGTCCATTAATTCTCTTGCAGACTGAAAGTGGCATAACATTGATTGATGCCCTTGAGTCTACTAAACAGTTGTGCACATTATAGTTGAAAATCTCAAAAGTTAGGAGAAATGGTGGGGTTCTAAACTTAGACTTACCTCCCACACTTACCTCACCAATTTCTTCTGCAGGTTGGTTGTTAGTGGGAAGCTCTTCTTCTGGTACTTCAAGTGCTTTTAACAATTTTTCTTTCTGCTGAGGTACATTACACATTTCAAATAATGAGATATTTTTCTTAGCCTTTTTAATGTCTTCCACAATATCATACCCCGTCTTAGGTGTTTTTAGATTCTTCTTGACATTATCAACCTTGTCTTCAATAGGCTTAACAGGCATGTTAATTCTCTTAGGATCTTGACTTGAAATGGTAAATTTAGGTATTTTATCAGTTGTAGTGTTCTTCTATACCTTCTTCATATTTTCTTGAAGTTTCTTGATCTTCAGAAGTATGGAATTGTCTTCTTTTAACAACCTCTGACTTCTTGTTGTCACATTGGTTTCTGATGTTTCTTCTTGTTTCAGAGAACCTTCCTCTTTTGTATAAAAAATTGAGACACATTCCCAAAAAACCAGAGCATCCTCTTCTTGTTTTTCTGTGGGTTGATTGTCCTTTTCTTCCTCCTTATCAGTTTTTGTTAGTTTGGAGTCCAATAACTAATTCATTACCAATGTCATAGAATTTATCCATTAGGGGCAATTCCTCTCAAAATGCGGCTGCTGATGAAAGGTGCAAAAATTATCCATGCCTAAATCAGTTAAATTCATTGCTGCAGGACTGTGTGGAGGTGGTTTAGATTGATTATTGTCCTCCCTCCTTTTATAGTAAGACTTATATGATTTATTAGCTTCCTTTTCTTTTTCCAAATCTATTACTCTGTTCGATAGCTTCTGCATCATCTTCACCATCCCTTCAAAATCCCGTGATCGCTCATCCTTAGGTTTAGTCAGTAATAAAGGTTTCTTACCAAAAGTTTTTTCTTCCGACTGCACAAGATAATTTTCTATACTCTCCATCTCAACCTCTACCCTCTCAGATTTTTCATAGGTTTTTGATAATGTAGGTTTGACTAATATCTTAGCAAGCATGGCCAAGTCAGGCCCTAAAGCTGAAGTATAATATTCAATCAGAGCTTTTTCAGATGGCTTATCAGCTGCAGTAATTTTTTTTAGATAAGCAGTAAATCTTTGAGTGAAATTATGCACCTTTTCCTTCCTTTCTTTATTTAAAGCGCATAACCCTTTCATTAAAGCTACATGAGTTTTCTGAACTGCATATTTACTTCTAAATATTCTCTCAAAAGTGTCCCAGTTTGTGATTGAATTTGCAGGAAGAGAAAAATACCATGAGGTTGCTGCTCCTTTCAGGGTGTGTGGAAACAATCTACAGACCACATCTTCATGCTCTCCTGCTCGTAGTCCTTCTATAGCCAAGTAAAAACTTTGCAAATGATCATCTACCAGAATTTTTTCACTTGGGTCAAACTTAGGCAACATTTTGTCAAAAGCTTGAGGCAAATCATGCAAGGGAGCTTCCAGGTTTAAAGGTGACTTAGCCTTCCAAGAAAGTGGTGGATTCGGTTAGTTTGCATTTACATGAGCCATGATTTTGAGTGGAGAATGAGGTGGTGATTGAACAGGGGTCCGACAAGGTGAACAGTAAGGTGAATCTGGACCCAATTTATTCAAAGTTTGGTCAACTTCCTATAGGGCTAATTCAACCAGTTCTTCAAGGTCTTCTACCAACATTGAATCTTCTAATTTAGGGTGATCTTTCTTCTGATATTCTCTTCTGGGTAAGACATAAATGATAGGTAATCCTCCAATATTTTTCGCATATGCCCTAGTGATTCTTCTTAAATCATCAACCACTTCGTTATCTACAGGATATAGACACCCTTTCTCTTTATCTTCAGGAGTGGATGTGTGAAACAAACTACTTTTAGAACTGTCACCGGTGGAGTAATTTCGAGGAAATGAGTTTCCTCGGCCAGCCATGCACCAGAGGTTCAATCCCTCCTTCTAGCACCAAAAACTGTTGAGACCTGGAAAATCGCAGGTAACAACAGTTAGGGATTCTCCCCAATAAACGTTCCCAACTAGCCCGTTACTGTTTGGTATGGGGAATCCGTCCGGTTTACGGTCCAGCTACCATAGGTCAAGTAACAAATTAAAAGGTTTTACCAGTTACGGCTCGGTCCACCATGTATATTTTTAGTTTTTTTTTGTTTCAGTCATGATATACAAGTGCCTATCTAAAATGCAAATTGTTGGAGATAACGAGGAGTGTCACAATGTGATGCGCAGGTTCTTACCTCTCGTCTTAACTCCCTCGCATCTAAATCACACACAGTAAGAAACTAAATATTACTAACTAACCTATCCCTAGGGAGTAGAATTAACAGTTAACAATGAGTAATGTATTTCTGCACATGTATTATGAACAATTACAGATAGCTGTTATTTATTTCAGAACACATGAACATTAATAAAAATATGAACAACAAGATAGCTTATTGTTTATGACAACCTTCATTACTCACAGTGGAGATTTCACAGAATAAAACTATAAGACATTCATAACATAAACATAAATGCAATGAGTTAGAACGATCTCACAGTTAATGGACATAAGCTGAAAATGAAATAGTTCGCATTCAACTGATCCATAGCAAAGCATTTGAAACATTCCACCAAACTTTCTCCAGCAGAAACTTGTAATTCTTTATTGCAAAAGGAAGTAGTTTTTCTTACAATATACTCTCAAAAATTGCTTGGGAAAGAAGTCTTTTCTACATCTAACTCTCCTATATTTATACAAAAAAGAAAAACCTTTGGGCTTCCCCAACCTTTCGATCCCAAAATTTTGTCCTATAGTAAGTGCTCATAATTTATACAATATTTTACATTTAAAATAAAAAATTAAGACAACACTTTATGAAGAGGGGGCTGCTTGGTCATTTAGGAACTTTTTCCACACCTGGGCCTATGCTGCTATTCCTTCATAATCGGAGGGTTCAAGAAAATGGATATTCATCTCATACTTAGCAGCCTGATTCTTAACTACTTCTATTCTTGCTGGACTCAAGCGCAACTGGTTTTCTAGTAAGTGAATACTTACTGCTACATGAGCCACTGCATTCTTCAGAATCTGTTCATCTAGATCCTTGACTTGTTGGATCTCCTGCTCATCTTCCCAATACCTATTCTGTAGATGTTCAATGAACAACTCATGTTCTGGAATCATATCCAATCTATTGTATGTGACCAGCACTCTTATGCAGTATTTCGCACATGCTCCTCTCATTTTCTTCACCGTTTTCTTAAATTCTTCTGCAATATTGATTGTAAACTCTAACAAATCATAATCTTGCTGTAAACTTTCTCGATATTTAACTAGTAGCTCCGCAGGGGGTTCCTCATTTGTCTCTATCCACACTATTCTTCCTGTTAGAATCTCCAGAATCTTTTGAGATCTGTTCACAAAATAAAATGCGGTGTCCAAGATTTCCTCTAATCTGCTATCCATCTATAAGATTTTACATCTTTCTTCCTCAATACACATTTGTAGTTGGTGGATTCTTCTTCTTTGAGCTAGCACATGTTCATTCAAAGGCTGGACATTTGTCTTCTATTCACTGGCATCTTTCAGTGATGCTGTCAATGAAGCATTATGTCCCTCGAAAACTGCTACCTGCATTTGATCCTGTTTCTCTTTTTCTTCAGTGTCAGCCTTCTCTAATTCTAACTCCATGACCTTGTTTTGCAACTGGGTCTTCTCTGCACTTAGAGTTTCGTAGGACACCTGTAAGTTATCTTTCTAAGATTTGAATACTTGATGTTCTAACTGCATCCTTTGTAATTCTGCTAAGCTGTTCTGAGCATATTTTTCCATTTTTCCTGCAGAAATTTCTAAAGTCTCTTTATTAGCCTGCAGAGTCTGGAGTTCAACCTTTGAAGTCCTCACTTCATTCTGCATGTCCTCAAATTTCCTCTTCAACTTATGGCCTTCATCTCTCTCTTTATTTAGTGTCTCTTTTGCCAGATTTATTTCTTTCTTCTTCTTCATTCTTTATCCAGATTTCTACCTCTTGTGCTAGTCTTCTAGCATCTTCTTCTATTTTTCTGGCTTCTTCTTCTTCAGTTGTCTTGGTCTTCTGTACAATTTTTCCTTTCCCGCCTACAGTATTGATTTTCTGTTTAAATCTCTTCTTTAAGGCAGACATATTCTTTGCAGTCCTAAAGGTTTCTTCATCTTTGTCCCAAAAATTGGTGTATTCGACATGAACGTTTGCTTCTTTGCAGTGTTCCGCTACCTTATTCCGGGAGTCATTCCTGTGAAAGTTCATCTCACCAAAATGGAAGTGCTCCAGCTCTTGTATAAATTCTGTAGTCTGTTTTACCTTAGAATACTTATAACTCCCTAGCTAGAAAGGTATGGCAGGAAATGCTGCCTTTTTATGCTCGAACAAAAAACTCCCCACACCATCAAGATATACCTTCCTGACTGCCTCTTTATGCAACACATAATCAGTGGCATATTTAGGGAGTAGAGAAGGTGCTCTGGAACCCCCATACATCCTGATATACATACCTTCCTTAGTTAAATAGTAGTCTCCATATTCCTCAATGACGTTGAATGCCTCTTCGGGCATGCAGTTGCATTCGGTCAGGAAAATTAGAGTGTACAATGGCATAATGAAGTGTTCACATATTTCTCTGTAGTAACCATGGTATTTGTGTGCCCACGGTAATTTGTATGCAGTGTATACCGGGGTCCTATCCCTATCCCAATTAAACTTCAAGGATGGAAAAGCTTGGGTACATAGTATACAGTTAACTAAAATAGAGCTCATGTAGAACTCTGACTTCTTCTGTGACACTCCTCCCAAGGCTGAATATATGCATGCTGAGAGGCTATTGGAAACTATGTTTGTCTAATTGAATATGGTTCCTTGAGTGGCCACATAGAAAATAATTGGCATCCATCCCAATTTGAAGATTTTTCCATGAGCTCTCCCAAAAATTCTATTCAGCATCAATGCTATAAATCTATAAGGGGTCCGGAGAGTGGATGTATCATATTCTCCTGATGGCCTAGTTCGAAATTTCTTCCCTAGTATCATCATTCTCTTAACTGTTTCAACCAGGTCTAAATTTGTCTCTTTCAACCAGCTTTCAATTAAGTAAATTTGAGCAGGAGGCAGGTGATATGCCATTGAGACATAAGCAGGACTATATGCAGCATACCCCTGTTTGGCAGTATTTTCTAAGATCATTGTAGTTACATCTACCTTAGGCATAATCCAACCGATCACCTCTGAGCATGGGAACAACTTAGGTCTTGTGGCTACCTTCATAAGAGCTGATTTCTCGATATTTGCATAAATAGTCATCTCTTCAAATCCTGCATCAGGCACATTCTGATTTACAATCATCCTGTATATTTCATCCCGATTATAATCAGGCTCTACCCCAGTGGTATCTTTGATATCTTCATATATGTATTCCACCCTGGTGATGATTTCAACTTTTGGTTCTACCTTGTTAACAGGGGCCTTCTTCTTCTATCTTTTAGACATATCTCCTTTGAAATAGTCACCCTGTCATAAACACAACCTGTTCTTAGACCATTTGAGATTTTAGTTAGTGTTTTAGTAATGAAGAAAAACTGTAACAACCTATTTACCTCTTCCATATGCATTCTCACAGATAAACTATACAGAGTATTAATGCATAAAAGAAAATGACAAGACAAAAATAAATCCTCTCAGTCCACTGTCTGCAACTAAAAACACAACCCTGATAGAAAACTCATCACTAATCCGAACTGCATTCAAAGTAACTAACTCTTCAATAAAACATGAACTGTATTACTGCTACTGCTAAACCTCAGACCGCTAGACCTTATATTGATCCTCAACGCCAAAAACACCAACTCAACTGAAAAATCAAAAACATTTGGCATTCATGAAAATAGGGTAAAATCATATGAAAACTGAAACTCGCCCCCCTGGACGGCCATAAGCAACCCCAAAATAGGTGGTGCAGACAGCATAACGCTTGTCCGCACCGACTACCTAATCTTTCTGGCAAGGATGAAAAAACCATAATGGCTCAAAAACTCAGGCTCACAAAACCCCTACTGTCAAACCATCCTACCGCGAGGTTTTAAAATTCTTTCTAACGGACAATCGGCAAAATCTGTGGGAAAACCTAACCAGGGCAGACAGTGGTTCTCAAACAACCAATAATAAATCAAAAAGAAAGAGACCATGGTTGGCCTACCTGGAAAAAATTGATGTGCAATGGGCAGGATGACCCAAGAACCTCCATGATAGAAAACCAATCAAATGTAATGCGGACAGCTGGGCATGGTGGTATAGCTCGATTCGACAAGGACAGAGTAGACGTGGTTTTTTGCATAAGGATAAGAATAAAATAATACCCTGCCTCAATCTATAAACCTTCGGTAAAAGAGACGACGAGAAAAAACTTTGTCGACGGGAAAAACCCATATCAGCGGGTGGAAGCACTAAGCATCGGGCGGATAGTTCACTACGCAGCCGCAACGGCAGGAGACAGACTAACTATGACTTCCGTGATCAATAAAACATCTGCGATCAGAATCTCTAAGGTTTATGCATTGGAGAACTCCAAATCTATCGAAAAGCAGAACCTCTAAACATCGGGTCGATAGAGCACTATGTAGCCGCAACGGCGGGAAGTAGACAGACTGCGGGTTCCGTGATAACGAAAAAAAACATCGACGATCAGAAGCTCTAAGCGCTATGCATCAATGATTCAAACCTCAAAACTTCCGCAGTGTCGGTGATCCCGAGCACTAAACGCCGCCGACAGTTATGCGTCGGCGATCAAAAAAACTAATCACTAACACATTGGTGAAAATAGTATGATTGACAGCCGCAACGGCGGACTCACAAACAACTATGGTTCCGCGTCGGCAATCAAAACCACTAATTGATAAAGGTCGGAAATTTAAAATTGAATGCCTCCGCAGTGTTGAAAATGCAGAGGACAAGTCCTCCGAAACGGCGGCGTCATAGAGGACTAAACCTTCGATCGCTTGTCAAAAAAAATTCCGATAATAAAAATACAGTCATAAAAAAAAAATCAAAAGGTTTAAACAATAAATGCCATGGAATCGGTGAGGATAAAAACTATCTGTCGGGATGTTCATCGTTTCCCTTTCGAAAAGTCGGCGGCATAGATAACTAATGCCCCGACGCAAACATTAACAGACTTTCGACAGCGAAAAATCATCGAAAAATCAAAAGTTAAGTGTTCAAATAAAACAAAGACTCCACGGCTTCCGCGGTGTCAGCGAAAAAGACGATAATATTAGATCATTCAACTCCCGAAACAACAACGAAAAATAGTTGACTAAGCTTCCGACGATCAATTTCTTAAGCAGAGAAAAATGAACTTCCAGGAAAGATTTAAAGAGATTAAACAAACCTAGGCTAGATAAAATCAAAAGGAGGGTCCAAAATTTTTAGAAATTTGTGAAATTGTTGCAGCTGCAACACACTGGTGCATGACCAAATTTCAGATAGACACCGGGATTTGGAAGGCAATGGTTGATGGCATCCGTGGTTCTCCATTCTCCGTGTCGAATGTGATCAACTTGGAGTCAGAGAGGTCCACGGCACCAAGGGCGGCTAGTAAGGATTTCCGCTGCGTTGGGCAAGTTTTGAGTACCTCAAGAGGGGAAATGGTGGTAGGTGTTTGGGCCAAATCATCCACGATGTTGCAGCTGATAGCAGCTCTCACCATGGAATTGTTGGCAACCCAGCATATGGAGGGGCGTGGGAAAGGGGGTAACTAGAGAGGTGCATTGGTTGTTTTAGACGTAGATGTCGTTGATGTGTCAGTGGGTTCGATGTTGGTTCCGTACTAATTTCGTCTTGTTTGTAAATTGACCTCTTCAGTTGTCATAGCTAGTAGGTAATGGACACCTGTTTCTGCAATGGGAGGTGTCCCCGGAGCATTGGGATTGGGTTGGGGAGGGGGTGCGGTTGCCACCAATCCTTGGACTGGTAATGGATTTTGGAGCACCATAGGAGGAGGTCCTTGTGGTGTCGGGTTGGGTTGGGCTTGGTCTGTTGTATTGGTGGCATGTTGAACCTCGTTTCTAATGGCCTGTTTCGTGCGACCCATGAAGGGACACTTATATGTGTAGTGCCCGTAGACCTCGCATAGTGTGCATGGTTGGTTTGTAGGCAACGGAGCGTTGCGTCTTGGTGCATTTGGTCGTTGAGGGTTTTGGGTTGGTCGGTTCGTTGAGGCATTGTTGGGAGGATTTGGTTGTTGACCGCCTCCCTTTAGCTGATTGTTGCCTTCGTTCTGAGCTCGGTTATTCCTGGCTTTTCCTTGTTGGTTATTGGGGGCTGGTTGGTTGGGACATTTTTGCTGTGTAAACACCTGTCCCAATGGAGCAGGTGGAGCAGGGGCGGGGGCTTGAATAGCTTGCACCGGTGGTGCATAGTAGACTTGGGTGGGTGTCAGTGCCATGAATGTGGCCATTTGTCTCGCGTATTACTGTGTTGGCCAAGCCAATGCCTGGGCCTACTGCGGTGGCCCAGGTTGTGCATAAGAAGTTGTGGCTCCGGATTGGGACATCATTATTGCATAGTTCAGAGTTTGGTTTTGGTAGGAAACACTATGGGTGTTGCTTGGTTGTGGTAGTATTGCAGGTGGTGTCGAACGGTACTGTGGTTGGTGAGAGACAGAACCTATGATGCCATCTGCAGCATGGGATGCCCCCGGTGCATCCCTGTAGGAGGTGCCCAAGTGCCCGCATAGGGAGCGTCTAGAATGACCATGTAAAGGTATCCAGACTGTGCATAGATCAGATCAAACAACTGGGCTTTCAAGATGGCCTCCTCTTCAGATTGGGGACGTTCGGATGCGACATCCTTTGCTATAGGTGGTAGCAAGGTTTTTAGAAACCAATCCAGGAAGATCCTATCATCAAGTTGGATCTTGCACAAACTACGGTGTCGCCACCATTCATGGATGTGGTCGGTTATGTAGGTCGTAGTATTCTGGCAGCAAGATAACAAGATTTCCATCCCTTCGTCGTATCTAACAGGGAGTTGGAAATATTGCAGGAACATGAAAGCTAGGGAGTGGAAATCCGGGTACTTGGCTTGTGGTAGCTCAATTTACCACTTGGCTACAGCACCTCTGAGGGTGCATTGGAACAGTATTAGCCTGATCGAATCGTCTACGATGTTGTTTGACGAGCACCATAGATGAAACGTCATGATGTGGTTTTGGGGGCCCAAAATTTTGATGGCGGATAGGGTCATTTGTTAACCAAGCCAAGTCAGGCAAGTTGAGACGTGCCATGAAAGGAAGGTTTGACCCAAGGTTGATGTGAGATGGGGTAGCCATGGTGGTGGGGTTTGTAGGGACATGATGCACCTGCATAACTAGGGGTACTTGTGGCACCATTGTGGACGGGCTAGTGCCCCCAAGTGTGGTAAGAGGGGAAGTGTAGGTGGAAGGGCCAATGCCCCCATGTATGACAGAAGGGGCAGTGTAGGTGGAAGGGACCACTTGACTGCTCAATGTGGGTGGTGCTATCTGGCTTATGATAGTTTGCATGAATGTGCTGGAGCCACCAGCAGAGGTGTTGGTGGTGGTGTGGGGTGTGGACATGGGTCCACTAGCAATCACTACGCCGAAAAATGGATCTGGGTTTGCACCAGCCATGGGGCTTGATGGTGCAGTATGCAAGTCTAGCTTAGATTGGTATGATTCTGAGTCCGAATCAGAGGCTGTGTGGCCTTATGATGGTGTAGAGGGTTGTTGAGAATGGTATAGATGTTGTTGGTTCAAGGACACGAACTGTGGTGGGTCGCCTCTTAGGCGTGAGGAAGAACGTGGGGGATTAATCATGTCTGATTTATATGTCAAAATGGTGAAATATGGTGATGATTTTTGGACCCCGATTTTAATGGATTCCTATTGGCTTCAGGTGGTCACTCGGCCACCAAGACTTCCAGAAGACAACGCTTGGCTTTTTCCTCACAGGAGTGCTAGTCAATCGATGGGGGTCGTTGCCCGTTTCTCTTGGAAATTCCTCTCAGCGTCCAACTAATTTGGGGTTCCCATGGTACTCCTTGCAATGAGTTTCTGGACTAAGCCCAAGTAGTTCCCATGGTTAAGACAGTCAAGGACTTATGTCCTCAAATACTGCAGATGTTTAACTTAGTGTAAATTGTAAAATTTAATGGCTCACTCAGCGTCATGAATTGAGTTGGGTTGGTTTATATGGTATGGTTTGTGTGTATGTCTTTTTTATTTTTGTTATACTTAGTGGCTGCTTAAATGGTTTGTGATTATGCCGCAGAGTTCATAACATTGTCAATAAAAGCAGTAAATGATAATTAGAAATTTTACACATGTACCATTTGTGAACCTGAACTATGATAGCCTGACTAGATGACTGCCTTGCACCTATATTTATCTTCAACCAAGAAAGGGTGTTGGGCTCTCAACACAATGGGACTAAGCCCATCCATAGATCCATAGGTCACCCTCCGGATGCAAGGTCGATCAACAGGGAGGGCGCTGAGCGCCCTGCGAATCCCTCCTTCTCTACCCCCTCTACCTTCCAAGTCACCCGTTTTTAGTGGATTTGAAAAATAATAGGTGAAGTGCTTATTACTATACGAGCTTCACCCTTCATCTTATCCCAAAATACCCCAAAGGGTGATGATTGGGTAGAGGAGGAAGGGCTAGGCAAGATGTTGATTTTAATTTCAGTAATTTTTATTCAAGCTTTGATCATGTTCATTAATCCATTAACCATTGGTTCAACACATTGATTTACACATGCTGCAAATGAAATGAACCAATACTGAACAGAAATAGAAACATATTTGATGGACAAAGGCGGTTGAGCTGCACTGACAGTCTTTAACTTTAAAAAAATCAGAATCTGAGAGACAGATCGCACTTTTCGGGTCAAATGTGGCGAGGAGGTCACCAAATTTTCCCCAAAACAGGCAAGGGGGTCGCTCAGAACCTGCAGACAGAAGTAGGCTGACTTTTGGAAGGGGGTCGCACCTTTTTGGGCAAAATGGGTGACCTGGTCACACCTGTCAGGCCCGAATGAGTGACCTGGTCCCCTCTTTCAGCCAGATAAGTGTTGATGAAATTGTCATTGATGCCAACATGGACTTGCAGTGGCCCCACAGGATGTCATTGATGCCACCAAGTCCTGCCTGTAGTGCCTTGATCCCTTACAGAGTGGGTCTATGCCTTGAAGCACCTTGTACCCAGTTGACAAGGTCCCTGTACCCACATGCTTGGATTTTGATGCCACCACTTTGCTGAAGATGTTGAAGACCCAGCTGATGATGCTGAAGACCCTAACCCAGCTGATGATGTTGAAGACCCTAGAGATGGTCTTGAAGCCCTGGTAGACGTTGGAGAAGCCCATGAAGTCTTGGAATCCATGATGAAGACCATGATTCCCTTGCAAAGGTCATGGAGCCCACTTATATGGTGGCATGATGGCACTTTGATGAAGTCTTTGATTTTGAAGATCCTAGCGCTTGCACTTGATCCCCTTGTGTCATTCGTTGAAGAGGTCATGGAACCCTTGCATGTATTATGATGGTGATGACCTTATAAGGTCTCTGGCATGTGGTGGATGCCCTTGGCTTGAAGTGGAAGCTCTTGTATTGATAGAATCAATGAAAGAGCCCTAGAAGATGCCTTGATGAAGAAACTTTGAAAATTCCTTGAAGAAGTCGGCTCCAAAGTCAAATTAAAACAAAAATAAGTATATGTATGCATGTCGGCCTAGAAATTTTTTTATAGTGAAGTCGGCCCAGAAATAAATTATTAAATTTAATACAAGTTGGCTCCCCAAAGTAAGGTAAAAATTTAGTATATATACCCCTATCACATCCTCTCATTTTCGTGTGGAAATTTCGGGGCAGCTCTGAGGAAATTCGCAGCTTGACTGAGGAAGATAACTTCGTGGGAGCAGCAGCAGTCAAATTTTGTGGGAGCAGCAACTGTAGAAAATTCGATGGAGTAGGCTCAGCTCGGGTAGGGTAAACTGAGGAGCAGTAAAACTCAGTGGCAACATGCCCTAATTCTTCCACAGTTGGGGTCCATTTTTAAAGCATACACCAGTCCTAAACAGACCCTAGATATTCCACAGAATTATTCTTGTTTAGGGTTGCCTCAGTCACAAATTTTTAAAGAAGAAACAATCTTCCAGTGTTGTGAAGTGATCCAAGGTTGAATTTTGGAGGGTTTCCATAAACCTAAACAGTCCAAGTTGTTAACAGTCTACCAGCATACATCTTAAGAAGACAGTCACAAGTTACTTTAGTTTGGGGCCCCTTCTCAGCACACACAGACCGAGGTGTTTGAGGTCATCATACATAGCTCTAACTCAGCCACAGTCACTGAAGTTTACACAATCTTGAAGTTGACCTCCTCAGCATACAGTTTTGAAATCCTTTTAGCAGTACGTAGTCAAGCTTGAAAGCTGCTATGATAAACATGGATCAGTCGTGTAAAGGCAAATGAAGATGATGATGCATACAGCCCTAGTTTTATGCTGTCTTTGAAGTCATCCAAAGAAGGTATTTACAGTCCAAATCTCTACAAGATCTGCATGCTTGAATAAGTCCCAGTTTGACTTATGTTTTATCAGCATATGGTCAGTCCTAGATTAGGGTTCTATCTCAGCATCAATAGTCCAGTTTTGGATATGTTCTGGGCTACAGTGATCCAGTTGATGATGTCCTGAATGTTGAAGTCTCTTCAGTCCCAAATTAGAGGTTATCCACAGCATAGAAACAGTCCGAATATGCATACTGAATCAATCTGAATTTGTATGCTAAAACAGTCCGAGTTTGTGGGTGCTTGTTTTGATGCTTGAATAGTGATCCAGTTGACGATTAAACCGATATTTTTTCAATGATTTATTTGGGGTTATATCAACTTATGACAGTCCCGATTCTGTACTGCCCTCTTACCTTGCAACAATTTCGAGTTTAATAAGACAGTACAAGGTTTTTGGGAGTGGCCTTCGCTGGTTTAAGAAAGAAGTTTGTGGGCAGCAACAACAATAAAGTGCAGACCCGAATCTCTATAGTGATCACTTTGTTTGGGAGTAGAACAAGTCCAGATCTGAACTGTTGGAGGATATGTTTGTTTAAACTCCATTTACATGAACTCACTGTGGAAAAACCTAATAAGAAAATTCGGTGGAGTAGCAAGGTTTTGATGGTGAACAATGAATGAGGAGCAGTCCATAAGAAATAGAGCAGAGGTAGTCTCTCAATCCCTTCCATAGAGGTCCTCTTGGACCTTATTCTTGCTGCCCTAGATGAACAGTCCTGAATTCATGAGACAGTTTTCATGGTGACCAGATTTTTGCAAGGAGTTGTGGAGAAAGAAGTGAATGGTAAAACTGTTTCAGTATCTTTCAGGTTTGAGGTCATAGAACCGAGGTTTGCATCTTGTTTTCTAAAGAAGATTTTTTGTGGAGACCTAACTATGTTTACTATCATTCTGAATATTGCATAGTCATTGTGGGTTAAAAGAGGCCTGAAAAGAACTTGCCTTAATTCACAGAGGTCAGAAAAGTATATTGACAGAGGTCTGAAATCACAAAGTTGATCTGTGTAGTATTGTGACAGTGAAGGAGCAGTCACACGAGGAAAGTGTTACAAGGTTTTGATGATGCCCTAGTAGTCAAGGTATGGTCAATTTATTTATTTATGCTGAGATTGTACATTTCACACAGAAATTGCAGAGTCCAGTTTTGGGTGAAGTTCTTAAAAGGATATGCTCCTATCTCAAGATAGCAGTATTACAGCATTGTGGTCAAGCCCTGATATTGCAGAAATTGTGATGAAGTGAAGAGTCCAGAGGTAGCAGCAGTATGTGGATCCTTTCAGTGGATTTTGTAGCAGTGGATGCACAAGTGGACTAAAAAGAACAGCAGGAGAAATAATCTTTTGTTTGGTTTTGATCTATCAATCTAACACAGAAGAAGATTGAAAGACCTACATGCAAACAATGATGTGCACAAATACAGTGACCTTGTAATGAACTGTGTGATGAGATGAAAATGATTTTACTCAGCCAAGCCTTGACATTTGATAGACCTTTGATAGCATACACTGATTGAAGATCTTCAAAGTAGTTGACAGTCCTTTTTTTGGGACTTGTTTAGAGTTCAAACTTTGCTAGTTGAAGACACAATCCTAATTCACAATAAGAGTTTGAATACAGTGCAAGAATGATGCACAGTTGAGGCTGATGACAGCCCTAGAAGCTGTGGATGAAGTATTTGGATTGTTGAAGTCCAATACAACCCTAGTATTGACAGCCCTAACTTGTTGATGATACAACCAAATGAACTTGCAGCAGAAGATAGGACCAGCAACCAAGTGAACCAGACAATGGTGATTATCTAGCAGTAATACACCTACAGCAAAAGACATGATGATTAGATGACAATTGGCATGGAAACAACAGAATTGACATGTGGATTGATGAGGCTTCTTGAGCAGTGGTTGATGAGCAAAGTAGAGTTTGTTGAGCAGACCATGATGAATTGACAGTGAGCAATGTTAATGATGAGCAGAGGAGCATGATCAGAGCTGAGCAGATGATCAGTAGTATTGACCAGCAGTAGAATAGATTGAAGAAACAGATGATTGATGAGTTGATCTAACAGTAAGCTTTAATTGTAAATGCAAGCTTGTCTTGCTTTTGAGGTTAGGATACCTCAAACCCTTCTTAGCATGGTCTAAGAAAACCAGGCAGGGTCCTGGATGCAGAGTAGGTACTGATTTTACCTAACGGTTGTAGCCGAGCCAAAACTAATACAAAAAGATTACAAAAGTATATGGTGTTGTGTTCTTTCGTGTTATGGTTCTTGATGATTCAAATGCTTTTGATATGTGAATGATGAAGTGAAAGATGCTTATGAAATGATTAAGAGATTAGCAAAATAATCGTATGATGAATTGATAGTTGATAAGCTAAGAAAAGTTTTAAATATTGCTTCACACTGATTCACCCCCCCTCTCAGTGTCTAACAATAAGAGCTACCTACTCTGGAA
This sequence comes from Pseudotsuga menziesii, assembly GCA_001517045.1. Classification (NCBI taxonomy): domain Eukaryota; kingdom Viridiplantae; phylum Streptophyta; class Pinopsida; order Pinales; family Pinaceae; genus Pseudotsuga; species Pseudotsuga menziesii. The sequence goes on along the minus strand of LPNX010685683.1, from coordinate 197,802 downwards.
AGTGAATTTTTTTATATCTTGAGCCAAATCCGATCGATAGTAACCTGTACTGTGGCAAAATGGGCTCGGATTGGCCTTGAGGAGGCTTGGCAGTAACTAGAAATGCAAAACAGATATCTAAGCTAGATTTGATAGAAATTTAAACTAGGGCAAAAAACAGAATTAAAAATTGAAACTTGTAAAAACAATCCAGGGATCCTGTGGGATCGACCTGGTATGGTCGCCAATTCTGTAGGAAGGATTTCTCCCTTACTACAGGGCAGGAATGGCCACCTTCCATCTATATGATGGAAGGATAGGGTTCCTGGTGGTGGATGCAAAGAAAAACAAACAGAACAGAAAACAAAATGAAATGAAAACCCCTCTGCACACAAGGTTAGGGTTTAAGCTCCAAGACCCTGCATACAACTATTAGAACATAAACCAAAATACCTGCAAAAACATGTTAAGCAATGAACCTGCAAACAAATACTGTTAGAAAAATTATAAACTACCAAAGAAAAGACACAAAACAACACAAGTATACCTTCTGGTTGGAATGGGCCACCATGCCCTAGCTGGGGAGAGCACCTCTCTTGGAAGGGGAGCTATGGCTCAATGGAAATATGGATGAGAGGGAGAGTGAATGGCTTGAGAGGAAAATGGTCTCAAGGCACTCACTCCGGCAGCATAACAATAGGGAGAGAAGGAATCTCTTGAGAGTGACCCCCACCCCTCTATTTATAGTTTTTTTAGGGTTTTAAGCCCCTGGTTAGGGATTTAGCCCTTTTTTTCGGCTTTAGCCCCTTTCTCTCAATCTTTAGCTCTTTTTAGGTTTTTAGGCTCCTTTGAGGGGTTTTAGCCCATTTTTGGAGGCTTTAGTCCCTATGAGAGCTATTTAGGCTCTTTTTAGGTGTTTTTAAGCCCCTTTTCATGTTTTTAAGCCTTCTTGAGGGTGTGGTGGTCAAATGGGGTCAAATGAGGGTCCTATATGGGCATCCTTGGGTGGTGTAGGCCATGTAGAGCTGAGTGAGAGATTTTTTGGGTTAACACCTCAATAGAACTCAAAGAAACAGACTTTTTCTTTCTCCTGAGTCACGACACTGCTATCAAGCCCAAAATAAAGAAGCAACCAGAAGTGCTCTTCCATTCCGATGCACTTCCTGCCCAATCTGAATCTGTGAAGCCAACCAATCCCACTCCATTTGATCCCCTGCAGTCCAGACCATAATCGATTGTCCTAGCAATATATATCAAAATATGTTTTTCATCTACCCAATGCACTCTCCTGGGCTCCATCATGAATTAGATAAGAGTGTTCAATGAAAAACATATATTTGTTATGGTGTTAACTAGATACATCAACAAACCGATGATTTTCATGGTGTTACACCATATCCAAGTGTAATCAGGTAGCCCGTATCCGGGTTAAGGAGGAAGATGTTCCATCTTCAAATAATAATGTATAAATATAATAATTGAATGGATGATTGATTACAATGGATATATGGCCACCTTAAATATGGCTTGGCCATCAAATATTAGAGACATTTCTCTTCATAAACTATATTTAATATTGTTAATTACTATTACTAATGGTTACCTATTTATTTACTATTTTATTGTTGTAACATTGCCTTCCCCTTAGGAAATATTTGTCCTCAAAGCTTAGATTATTGTTGTCGTCTTTTCATGCCCACATGGGTGTAGACTGACTGGAAAGTGCCATGTAAATGAAGGAATGTTGTAAAGGAGGTCTCAAGTTCAAATCTCACCTAGACTTATCCGTGCCCCATGCTTGCGGGTTGTGTTGACACACCTAGGGTTATAGTGACAGCCGACGGGAATGGACCTCGTGTCACACGAGTACCAGAACCGCCTAGTTACCGATTCCCCCTGTACAAAAATAAATAAATTTGTTGTCGTATTTTCATTCTCATTTTGTGTTGAAACAACATCATTACTTCATTTATGTCTTTTGTTTTAGAACTTGTATTAGGTATGTACTTGGTCTTTACATAATAGTTTTTCAATTTCCCTTCACTTGCAACTTGAATTTGTACTCCATTCTATTTATTATTGTTGTCTCGTTTTCCATGTACATGAATACGAGGAATAATTTTGTGACTGACCATATCAAGCTTTGTTTTAGAAATCGCTTGTCTCATGATACTTAGGATGTCATCACGTAATGTTTCCCTTTTATTATCCTTACGATTTATCTCAAGAACTGACGTCTCTTGAGGCTTCTCACACTCGGAGTCACCAGATAGTGTTACATTAATGTTTCTCCACGATCGTAGAACAATTAAGGTAGAAGATGAATCTATGATATTTGATTTATTTTAATTGGATTCCTTTGCATATTGTAGGATCCATCTTGGATCGTCCTTACTATCAACGACGTTGGCTTGACTCTTATTATGACCTTGGTCGAGGTCATTTTTATTTTTATCAAATATATTATTATTAATTTGGTCATCACTAAGATATTCTATCTCCTTGTCTTGTTTAATGTCTTGATCGATTTTGTTGCTCTCATTTTTGTTGCCATAGGGATCCAACATATCTAAGTTGTTGATATGGTTTGTATTAGACCTTAGTTTTTCTAATACTTCCATTATTGTATTATGGTTTTGTGCCATGGTGCTCATGTTTTGTGCCATGGTTCTCATGTTCTGTGATATCGTGCTCATCTTGTCATCTAACTCTTTGTGTTTCTCGATCATGACGTCCAATTTGTCATCTAGTCTTCTTTCTAACACTAGAACAACTTCTCTTTTTATTTCTTTCTTCAGTGTTGCATTGTTATTTTTCATTTCTTCTCTGATTTTTTCTTGGTTGGCGGCGAGGGCTTTGCCGTCCTTCTCTAATTTTCCAATTTTTCCTTTTAGATTTTCCATAGTCTTGGTTCGGGTATGGGACGATGAATATTTGGATGTTTTATTTTTACTTATGGAGGAATAAAATACAACTAATGTCTTTGAGATAATTGATTTATTAATAATAATTATAATTATAATAATTATTATTAAACTAACATAATAATATAATAATAATTATTTGAAAATAATAATACTATTATATATGTTATTTATATAGTTAAAAAATATATTGTAAATAATAATGAAATTATTATATATATTTTATTCACCTTTCCCTTTCTTTTTTTTGAAATTTTTTTATAGGGCTTCATGTGCAAGAGGAAATGGAGAGCGACCGAAGGATGGAAGCAAGGCGAGAGATGGGTGTGAGCAGGGAGAGGCTTGAAGTGGGAAAGAAGAGGCATGTGTAGATGCAGGTGCAGGGAGTAGGAGAAAGGGAGCAATGGTAAGAGGGATGCAGTGGTTGTAGGCCCTGCAGAGAGGAGCACAGAGGGGAGTATGCATGCATGCAACGGAGGGTCCAACGTGCAGGTTGAAGAGGTCCACGCAGGTGGGAGGGCTTGCATGCGTGAGGCGTGTAGGCATGGGGGTGGATGGTAGAAGTGGAGTGAAGGGGTGGATGGTAGAAGTGGAGTAGAGAGTGAAAGGATGGGCACAATGGAGGTCATATATAGGTTGTGGAGTTGCGTAGGTCATGCAAGGGAGGATTAGTAGTGCAGTGATGGTGTAGGGTAGATTGGGAGACACGGGATAGCTGGACAGAGGAGTTGGGTGGTAGGAGAAGGGAGATGGGAGGAGTTGAGTGTGAAGGCATAGAGGTGAGGTGTGGAGACGTAGTGATGAGGAGTGTGAAGATTGGGATCATAGGGTTTTGGTTAGTGGGTGGAGAACTACGGGTATGAGCAGGTGGAGGATAGGAACGTAGGTAGGAGGGGAGGAAAAGGGTGGGTGGAGTTTTGAATGAAGGCTGGAGGTGAGGGGAAGTGTGAGAGGTGAGAACATAGAATGTGTTAGGGCATGGGGATTAATGTATATGGTGGGATTTAAGGGAGCGTGAATGGGAGGAGTAGAAGGGATCGTGAAATAATGAGAGAATGGAGAGAATAAGGAGAAGCGCGGAGAATTAGGAGTCAAAGAGTCGAATTCGAGCTCATGGTAGGAGGAGAGAATCCACACGGATGCCAATGTTACATTATATCCATGTGTAATCAGGTATCCCATATCCGGGTTATGGAGGAAGATGTTCCATCTTCAAATGTATAAATATAATAATTGAATGGATGATTGATTACAATGGATATGGCCGCCTTAAATATGGCTTGGCCATCAAATATTGAAGAGACGCTTCTATTCATAAACTATATTTAATATTGTTAATTACTATTACTAATGGTTACTTATTTATTTACTATTTTATTGTTGTAACACCTGTATAAAGTAGGATCAACCAACTCTCCCTCATAAGCATGAAGCTTCTTCCAGTTGGTGATCATGGGTGTGGACATCGATTTCCAAGCCTCCATATAGAATCTCTTCATAACATCAAAAGCATATTTTCCTTTCCCCAAGAAAACATGTTCAACCTCCTTCCATACTTCCATACCCAAATAATATTGCATCAACCCAAAGTCATCCATCTCGACCTCTGAAGCAAGATATTTCTTGCAAACTGCAATCAGGTGCTCCTCCCTTGTGATAATCAAGTCATCAACATATAGCAGAAGAATAAGAGGAATACCTCCAACCATAATGAAATATAGGTTGGGATCAACCTCACTCTTCTGAATCCCAATTGAAATCAAGCCTATGAGTCAATCCTCGAATACCAAGTTCGAGGAGATTTCTTCAACCCATACAAGGCCTTTTTTAGCCTACATACATGTGAATCTCTCCCATGTACCTCAAATCCCTATGGTTGCTCCAGATATACCTCCTCCTGTAGAAGACCATTTAGAAACACGATATTCACATCCACCTAATGGATCCTCCAAGAAATCTCTCTAACTATGGATATTACTGATATGATGGAAGAATAACGATTAACTAGCGCAAAAGTATCCTCATAGTCAACTCCCTTAAACTATGAGAAACCTCACGCTACAAACCGAGCCTTGTACTTCTCAATGATGGCATCTGCAACATGCTTCATCTTATACAAATACTTGGAAGTCACAACTGAATTCCCCTCTGGTCATGGAACAATCTCCCACGCATCATTCTTCATGATGTAATTGTACTCTTCCATCATGACATCTCTCCAAACCCGATGTGTGGTGGTTTTCTCAAAAGTAGAAGGCTCGGACTCACGTAAGTTGGTCACCACCACCATGTAACTAGAAAACCTATATGGTGCCCTGCTCTCTCTAACCTCCCTCTTAGGTGGCCCCATAGACTCCTCAACTTCCTTCACAAGCTCCTTAAGCCAACTTGGCTATCTCTTCGTAGAAGTAGATTCCCGTGGAAACCCCTCCTCTACATCCTTGTCTGATGATTGTCTCCCTGAATAAGTACATGCGGTTAGAGATCTTGTGCCTGGTGAACATTAACCTTAACCAAGTGATCCCGAATCATGTGAAGGTGAAACCTATGAACCTATCATCCGAGAACCTGTATCTGTAGACTATGCCCTTGAAATTGATGAATCTGACACTTGTGGACCAGTCAAACCTGAGACCTGTGACCCTGTACTTTGATATGTTGTCACATGTGGAGTAGAAATATGTCGCTCCTCCATCTTAGGCTCTTGAGATATCCTAAAGGTGCACTCCTCCTCAAATATCACCTTCCTCCTCGCTACAACTTTCCTCTATGCAGGAATATATATGTAGAAGGCCTTTGAAACCTCATCATACCCAACAAAGATGCATTTCTCTGCAATAGCCTCCAACTTTGTCCTCTTCTCAGAAGGGACATGTGAATATGTAAGGAATCTGAAAATGTGGAAGTGGCCTATCTCAAGCTTCTTCCCAGTAAACATCTCCTAACGAGTTTTACTCCCCAATGCTTGGTGAGGACTCCTATTCTGGACATAAGCATCTGTACTACATGACTCATCCCATAGAAAGAAAGGAATACTCTAGCCATGTAGCATGGCTCTCGCTACTCCCACTATCGCACGGTTCTTCCTTTCTGAAAATCCATTTTGATGTGGAGTGTAAGGAATTGTCAGCTGCCTCTTTATCCCCTCATGTTTGAAATACTCATCAAACTACTTGAGAGTATGCTCACCCCCATTCTATGATTCAAGTACTCTGATCTTCCTCTATGTTTGGTTCTCCACAAGAGATTTGAATTCTTGGAACCTCTTCAAGACTTCTTCTGAGTTCTTGCTCCTTAGGAAGTAGATCTAGGTCTTCTTGAAATAATCATCAATGAATGTAACGTAGTACTCAAAACCTATCAAAGAGTCAAATGACATGGGACCACACAATTATGAACAAATCAAATAAATCACTCCCTCTAATCGGGTGTCACTGCTTGGAAAATAATTCTTGGTGTACTTTCCCAAAGCACACCCCCTACACACACCACTATGCTCTGTGTTGAAATTTGGAAAAACTTTAGTCATGTCTCTCAGCATCCTCAAAGTTGGATGATGAATATGGGCCATCCTCCTGTGCCACAACTCACACAAATCACTGCTGCTGCTAGTATGTGTCAGTGCATGAAGATGCTGGAAGAAAAACTTATACAGTTTCCCACATCTAAGTCTGATTGTATATGAAGCAGATTGTCTTGCTTCCTTGGGAAATCCCTGAAATTTCCCATCTAGAACATATACTCAAAAATCCATTTCCTCAATAGTGAAAACTGAAATAAGGTTCCTCTTCATCCCAAGGACGTACAAGACATCCCTCAATGTCATGGGCTCCATGGAATCCCTCTGAAAAATGATAGTCTCATGCCCAACTTCTCTCACCACTATATCATCCCCCAACACCACCTCTAGATCCAATCCTATCTCAGTCATCTTAGTGAACATGTCACAGACACCTGTCATATGGATCCAACACCACCTCTAGATCCAATCCTATCTCAGTCATCTTAGTGAACATGTCACAAACACCTGTCATATGGATCGAAGCATCGTTGTCAATATACCACGTGGAAGTAGTGGTGGAAGCACTCAATGAATGCCCAACTATCATGGAATGCTCTGTCTAGTCCTCCATATAATCATTGGTGATAAATGATGCCCTCTCAATACGACCACCAACAAAGAGAAAAAAATATCTCTCGAATCTCGCAACATACTCATCGATCTCCATTGTTGCTATTGTATGTTGTTTCTTTTCTTCCTGTTTGGAAATTGCTCAACATAATGCCCAAATTTATGACATGCAAAGCATTTCACTTTTCTCATGTCCTTGTTTTTCTCACCTGTCTACTGCTTGGTCCCACCCTTAGGACCCTTCTTAAACTTCTTCTTACCCTTCACTGCTAAAGCTACATTCTCATCCTCATCTTTGTTGTGAGATGTATTTCCCTGTACATACCCTCTATGGTTCTCCTCCTGTATAAAATCATCCCAAAGACGATCCCATGTAGACATGTACTCATGAGAATCAACATACTCTACAAAGATAGCCCATGTCTTTGCCATGTTATTCAGAGCTATGTGAACCAAGTCTACATCCAAAACTTTCTCCCCCACCTATCCAAGCTCATCTTGAACCCGTGTAATCCTAGTGAGGTAAGAAACTATGTTCTTCCCCTTGTTCATACAAACACTCTTCAGCTTCTCCCTCAACACCATTTTTTTTATTTTCATTGGAAATCTGGTATAGATTGGTCAAAGATGTCCACATCTTATGAACAGTCAAAGATGTCCACATCTTATGAGCATATAGTTTCCTATACATATGTGGTAGGACATGCCACTTTTATGGCATTAGGTATGATTATTTTTTCTTTTATGTCTTGTTTGTCAAATGCGGCCTTATCAGCTGCAACTATACGAACGGTGATTGGATGAGCAGTAGTATTGTTCACTATGTCCCATAGTTCATTCTCCTACAGTATAAATACTATTATAGCCTTCCATGGGATAAAATTAGTTGCACCATCCAACCTATCTTCTAGCCTAAGTCCAATAGCCATCATTGCAAATCAGTTTAAGAACATGTTTCTTCACAAAACCTTGGTTTCCCTTATTTCTCTAAGTTTGAAATTTCTTTCTGCATTTTTATTTTCATCCTTTTAGTTCATCTATGATGCCATGAAAATATGGAAACCCAACCCAGTTTCAAGTTTAATTTCTACGCATATAGTTTAATGGCCAAACCCCAGCACACATGATCATTTAAAATTTAAAATTTTCACTATTTGCTTGAAACACATGGAATTACGTCAACATAGATAACTCATAAATTTTTATGGAAGCTTATTTTTCACACACACAAAATTATGACAGCCAACACACATGAAATTTGACTCGGGATTTTTGACCAATTGGTCTAGGATAAAACCCCGAAGGGAAAACCTGTTTTCAGAGAGAGATTTTATTTCTTCAAGAAAACTAAAAACAAATTTACAAAAGTACTTATCTCAACCATTTCATCTTGAAATATGTGCCAAACATTCACTATACGACCCGCTAAAAATTTTCAGAATTTGTCTCAAAGTTTGTGCCCACTAAAAATAGCAGTACGACCTCACAAGTGCGGCCTCAATTTCTGTGCAAACTCAGTCATAATTTTTTTCCTAGTCATTGCCTCTATTTTTGTGCAAAACCACAACATTAAATGCATCCAAACAACCTCAAAATTTGTGTCAAGCAGCCTATACAACCTCCACATGTGTGCCTCGATTTATGTCCAATAGTACAGCCTAGTACAATATGACCTCTTGTCGAAATTTGTGTATGTTGTATAGTTGTCCTCTCTATTGTATGGTCTCTCGAAATTTTTGTTAACTCCTTGGGATTCGTGCCACTTTATAAAGCTTGAAGTTTATCTTAGAAAATCTATCTCTTCAAAACCCTTGCTCTAGTTTTTCTCTTCTCTTGCTCTTCACCTTTCTCAAAATTCTCAATTGTGAAAGTGAACAATGATACTCTTAATGCCTTTCCCTAGCCTTTTTGTTTGAATAACCAGCACTTAAAAATCAATGGCCTAGATTAAAACATAACTAGATGAGATATAGGGCTCATGTTAAATCTAGCTTTTCTCAATAAAAGAATTTAATTCACTTTTAGATGGCATTAAATGGTCGATGATGAATATTGCACATCCAATAGACATATTCTCAACAATGACGGACCATAAATATCCTTCATTTTGTAGGCTTGATATGGTCAGTCACAAAAATATTCCTCGTATTCATGTACATGGAAAATGGGACAAAAATAATAAACAAAATGGAGTACAAATTCAGGTTACGAGTGAAGGAAAATTGACAAACTATTGCAAAAATACCAAGAACATACCTAATACAAGTCCTAAAACAAAAGACATAAAGGAAGTAATGGCGTTGTTTCAACACAAAATGAGAATGAAAATACAACAACAATAATTTAAGCTTTGAGGACAAAATTTTCCTAAGGGGAAGCCAATGTTACAACTATAAAATAATAAATAAATAGGTAACCATTAGTAATAGTAATTAATAATATTAAATAGAGTTTATGAAGAGAAGTGTCTCTTCAATATTTGATGGCCAAGCCATATTTAAGGCGGCCATATCCATTGTAATCAATCATCCATTCATATATTAATTATTTATTCATTCATATTCTGATGGGATATCTTCCTCCTTAACCTGAATATGGGTTAGCTAATTATACTCATATACCGTGTAACAATGAGACTTTATTACTCACCCACCTTTTTAATTCTCATAAAGTCAAATTTAAAATATTTATTGATTCAAACTCACTTCTAAAAGTCACTTTATTAAAATAAAGTTATTCTCACTGTAAAAAGTGTTAGGGACCACAACTTTTAAGTGGCCATGTCCACGCCAAGGAATCACAAGGTGGGAAAACACTTGGTAATTTTCAACACTCCCTCTTACCGAGGAAGTTGTCCTTCACCACTCCCATCTTGTCTCTGAAATGAATATGCTTCCCTCTTCCCAAAGACTTCGTGAGAATGTTAGCCACCTGCTCCTTAGTAGATATGTATTGCAACTCAACAACTCTTCTCTGAACATGATTTCTGATGAAGTGATATCTTATCTCAGTATGTTTAGACTGTCTATCATGGAACATCGGATTCTCAGAGAGCCTAATGCAACTCTTATTGTCACAGTATATAACTGTAGGCATCAACTCTTAATCAAACAAGTCAACCATCAACTTGCGAATCCATAATGCCTCACAAATAGATTGACTAGATGCCATATACTCAGCCTCACAAATGCATTTAAATGTATGTTGTTCAATGTTTTAATTTCCCTGCAATTTTAAGATTTTCTTAGTTGCTTGTATTTCTAGCCATAAATTACAATTGGTTGTGTATGACATTTATGCATCTCTATTGGATTTTATTGAATTAGAAATCAGAGTGTTGTTAAGTGTTTAACAAAATGACTAGCTGGGTTTGCTAGTATTTTGTTGAGTCATTTTAACATTCAAGTCTTCTCTTTGTTAGTTACTTTTCTAAAAGTGCATGTAGTTCAGTATTTTTAAGTTACTTTATTGTAAATTACTTCTCATTTTTTTATAAAAGTGAGTCACTTAGTAGTGTAAAGTCTTTTATTTTTTGTATGCAATATTTATAGCAACATTATTGTAAAAGTGAACTCCATTTTATAAAAGTGGTTCACATAAGGAACACCATTGTAAAGTGAGTTATAAGGTTAAGCTTGGGAAGAGGGTGTTTGAATACGATTTTTCGTTAGACCAAATGTTGCAGGCATTAATTTGTTGGAACACATTATGATACTAAGCGGGGGGAGGGGTAAATCAATATCACACAGAAGTTTTTAACAATTTTTACTTCATTAATTATGTACCATTATCAATTATAATATTCATAAACAAGAAAACACAACACACTAAATCTTTATATTGGAAACTCAATTTTATTGAATTGATAAAACCATAGATTACAAAGAATGTTAGGTGACACCAATATCCAATGATGGTGTGAGCACCCACTCACATATTTACAGACACCAATATGATAGGGACACCAATCCCTTGTACAAGCACCAACTAGTAATTTGCAGGAACCAACCTATTCAAGAAATGAGAACACCAATCCTCTTAAGCACCAACTCAAATATTCAGACACTAATATGTCTAGTAGCTGAGGACACCATTCCTCTTTAGACCATCTCAATCTTTGAAATATGTGATCCAAATATGTCCTCTATTTGTCTTCAAGCTCTGTTAATTTTGTCCTAAAAATCAGTTCAAATATTGTCTTCAATCTCAATTATTTATGTCCTAAATATCAATCTAAATACAGTCTTCAAGCTATGTCATTTATTTCCTAAAAATCAGTCTGAATACAGTTTTCAACCTCTGTCAAATTTTTCCTAAAAAAAAATCCTCAATGTTGTTCAAAAACCGTTCTAAAATGGCCTTCAGATGTTGTCCAAAATCAGTCAGATATTGTCCAAAATCAGTTTAACAAGGAGCCCAAACTGCCATTGTCAATCCTCAAAAAGTTTGGTAGTGTAGTAAAAAATTCTGCAACAAATACCCTTAAATAGACCACTAGTAATAGACATCTCCTATAGCTTTCATCCTCTATAATTTCATCTTTAGATCTGTTTCTCCTCAATCCTTTTTCAGATCATCTAATCAACTCAATCCACACCCAAATGTGGTGCACTTATTCGTTATAAATACACATTGAAGTGTGAAGGTAGGGCTGACCTGTTCTTTAGTGTGTTTATTGTTTGCTTCAATATTGGAGAGCGGACTATGTATTTTTACTAGGTCCGACCTTTATATCTTTGATTGGGTTGGCATATCTGCTTGTGTTATAACAATGCTACAATGAGAGACGACGTGTAAATGTTATTAGGGGTTTCTAATAGATTGGTTAATCCACCCAAACAATTTTATGCACGATGTGGTTGAGATTGAAGGATTTCATGACTGAAAGCTTGAAATCATTCTATTGACTATCATTAACAATTTTGTTCATGTTTGATATCCTCTTTTTAAGTTTGGTAGGCATTTATCATGACTTGTGGGAATTCCTGCAAATCCTGAATGCATTTCCTTGTAGCATGTGGGCATTTCTTACCACTTGCGGGCATTTATCCAAGAGTGGCAGGAATTTCTTATCACATGCGCATTTTCTTAGGCCTTGTGGTCACTTTAACTTGTATATGGTGGGAATTTCTCATGATGTTGTTGCATATAATTTCTTCTCCAAGAGAGGGCATTCCCTTATGGCTTGTTGTGGGCATAATACTAGTGTAGGATTTTTTCTTCTCTAAGTGCAAGAATATGGATTAGGCTTGTCAGCATATTCACTTGACGCTTGGTAGGAATACCTAATAGCACAGGCATTTGATTTTCTTAGTTGTGTGGACATTTCCACTTGAGGTTGTTGCAGGCATATTTTTTAACTTGTTCCATATCATTGCAAGTTATTCGAATTCCCCCATGTCATTTGAAGCAAGTCCATATTGTATTTTTGATTCATTTATTTGATTGAATTTATGTTATGTATGCATGTGCATTTGAATGATTGTTTATTGAAGTTTGTAGGATCATGATTCAGGATCAAATCCGGATGCACAAGATATTCCACTAGTCCAAAAATTCCAGAATATATTTTCAAAATAATTATATTGCTGACATATGTTTGATAAAAATGGATAGCCACTTTACCTTTCCAATTGTAACATGCCATCTTCCAGCAACCAACCCGGGCCGATGGTACTACACCTGAATTAGATATCTTTTATAACACCCTAGTAGTATGTCGTTGTTCAAAATGTAAGGGTTAAAGGAGAACCCTTGACATGTCACATTGCCCCATTATATTAATGATTGACTACCCAAAGTTGATGACCTAATACCTCCCATTGTGGTCAATAGTCCAATAGGTGATATAGAAAAGACACAGTCGAACACTTCATGTGCACCTTTTTTGAAAAATTGGAATCCATATCAACTAAGTTTCATCCTAAATTCACCATCTCATTTCCATTTGTTGAGTCAATGGAGAGTTATAGTGAGCCAAAGTATGATGTCAATACTACCCAAAACATCTCTATTATGAAATCCAAAATATTGTATGAGCTGAGAGCAAAAATGTTCTATTGTTGGAAGGTAGCAATGAGTTCCCTCTTTCTATCCATCTGTAAAGAAACTATCAAACTTGCTACGATTGTGCTTTGAATGGTTCTTGGGAATCTTCTGTGCTTTCTTGGAATTGAATTCTCCTTTTGTGGTAATAGTTATATGATTGTTAAGTCTAAAATAGATGTTGCAAACTTTGGGTTGTTTATCCTTTCACATGTATACATTCCTCCCAAATAATTAATAGCACTTAAGCCATTTTGTGGTCTTTTTTATAGTCGGACTAATTACTTGAATATTTTTAAATACAAACATAGCACTTCCATGTAAAGTATGTGCATGAATCGTTATCTATATGAAAATTTTAACAAGAAAAATGTGTTATTTATTTATGGTCACCCACAAACTTATGGGAACATTACAAGGTTCATAAATAGTTGTAGGTCCTTATTATTTGCTTAAAATTGTTTCTTTGAGTGTAGCATGGATCACCATCCATCATTCCAACCATAGGAGGGTGTAAATACAAATTCATGTTTCTAAATTTTGCCCCATGTGCCATTATAAACTAACATATGCATGTGCAAGTGCATGCATGTAAAACCTAGTGGAATTAAAACAATGTACACACCCACACACATTTATCACAAGAAATAAATAAAATCATTTCACATTCATAAACAAGAAAATAATTATCTCTTAACAAAGAATATCCAAGCAATGGGTTGTGTAAGGGGGATTTTCCACCCAACCGTTCGTATCATCTACTGATATCACCCCCAAGATGGGCTACGAGGCCACCAGGGTGAAGGAAACTCCTATAGGATTCTCTCTCTCTCTCAACCCAAAACCTTTTTCTCTCATACTTAGCCAAATTGATCGACATTGAGCAATTACAAGAATCTCACTCAACCATCCTAGCCATGGAACTCTCTTCTACTATCTCATACAACGTAAAGAAGGAAATTCCCTTCACTACTACATAGTTCCCTCAGGAAATCCAACCCTTACAATTCTTACTAGTGTGTGCAAAAAGAATCCAACTTGTTGTATGTTATTGGAGAACCTCCTATAACATTAATTCATGGATTGTCACATACCCCAATTTTGCAAAAACAATTTTATATTATTTGATATTATTGAGGACAATATGTTAATTTTTATGCTAAGTTGTAATTGATGACTCATCAGGGTCAATGATATTTAATGTAAATTCTAAATATTTTATTATAAATAAATAAATGAGGAGACAATAGCTTAGGAGAGCTATTAAAAGCATTAGAGGAAATTTCAACTCAAAATGGGCCTCCTAAAAAGAATTAATAAAATAATAGTTAAAATAATAAAATAATATTTATTAATTTTGGAGGAAGAAAAGAAAAAAACTACTTTTTTGTTTGTATTTTTGACATATCTCCCCGTGTTTTTACTCAAATTTCGATCGGGAGAGCTCGTTGGATGCGGAATTAAATTCTGCATCCAACGAGTACCACTCTGCATACTTTTGACGGACCCTGCTACCCCAAAAACAAGAAATACTTGAAAAAACGTGATGATGATGTCATAATCACATTTTTTCAGGTATTTCTTGTTTTTGGGGTAGCAGGGTCCATCAAAAGTATGCCGAGTGGGTACTCCTTGGATGCGGAATTTAATTATGCATCCAACGAGCTCTCCCAATCGAAATTTGAGTAAAAACACAGGGAGATATGTCGAAAATACAAACAAAAAATGTAGTTTTTTTTATGATACCTATCCCCAAATTTATATTAAAAAAGTGTTTAAGACCTATATGGTATTTCAAATTTAAAGCAATTTCATTGGCTAACATATGATGACATGGAATTTGAATCAAAGTTAAAAGGCCCATTTTGAGTTGAAATTTCCTCTAATGAGTGTTTACTGGTCAAATTAGTGGAGGAGACTGGGTGGAGAGTAAACTAACATGTGGCAGCATCCTCAAACCACTTCCAACTATTGCAGGTGGCAACCTCCCTACATTTGGGGTCATGATTCCCCAAGAAAGTGGAATCAGAGCAGGTGGCTCAATTAATGAAAACTGACCCAAAAGACCTAGGCAATCTTTATAAAAATTCCCATTGAAGAGAGCTGAGGCTGCTCATTATAGAGAAGTGATCATTCAGGTTGAATGAATGTACTTCAGAGAAATTCAATGGAAGGGAAATCCAGAAAGTGTTTGAGGGGATAACTGCTGATTGATCTAGTTGCGGCTTTTAAGCTGAAGATCATACTGCTGAGAGTAGAGTGTTTACTGAGATATTGAACTAGTCAGTTGATAGAGGGTTCTACTGTTTGCACTCTCCACCAGTTCTCAGCCAAAAATACCAGGAACAGGCTCGGGGATCCCGAGGAAGCGTTGTTTGAACGCTCTCCAGGAGATTGGTAGGGAGGAACAGCCTCCTAAAGCTGTTGTCATCTGTCCTCAATAGGTTCTAAGTTATTTTATTTTACTGTGTAGATAAATAAATCTTAGTTAACTGCTATGTGAATGTTAATAATTCAGTATGGGAAATGTTTTAGTTAGTATTTTTATTAAATTGTTATAGAAATGAAATGGATTTAGAGAATAATGTTTTAGAATGAAAATGAATTTCTAAACTGTGTTTTTCCACACCTGGAAACTAGGCCGTACTCTAGTACAGATAGAATGCTTTAAGCAGATAAGAGAATGAAAATGGTAGATAGGATTGTGTAACTGTAAATAGCAGAGTAATTTTATTTTAATGTTTTAAATATTATGGAGGAAAACAGTGTTGTGAGTTAATTGGGTTTACTATTTTTACTTATTTTAACTAAATAAATTGTAGAAAGGAAACAGTAAACTACATTAGATTTACAGAGTTTACTTTCTATCCTTTAGAGAACTCTGAATAAATTCTTTGTGATAAAATAGTAAATGGAAACATTGTAAATATAAACAATAACTAATATAAAACTAAATATTTACATTTTAGAAATTATTTTACATTTACTAGACAGGCTTATACCTTTGAAGGAAGAACCTCAGGGTCAAAACCCTAATAAATTATTTATCTATTGTAAATTTATTTATTAAAGTTATATTCTATTTACATTAATAATTATAAAAATAAAATAAACATTGCAAGAAGATTATAGTGTATACTATAGACTGTTTACAGTCTTTTCTTAAAACAAAATCTTTTATAAACAAGCAAGAAAGGTTTAATATTAACAAGTCAAATTATCACCACAAACCTGTAATAGTCAAACTGAAGAAGCAAGAAGTAAAGCCTAAGTAATAATAAATTAAGAGTATATTTCATTCCATTAAAACCCTAATTAGTATATTCTGAATAGGTAAGTATAAAAAAATACAATTTTTACATTACGACTGATCTACAGTCCTCACATTAACAATAATTACTTAGAAAAGATAACTTAAACAGTATTTATCTTCACTAACACTCGAAGAAGGAAAGACCCTAATTACACAGAATCGTAATTTACAGGATTACAAAACTATTGCATGAACGAGACAGAGCTCGAAGTTAAAATCCTTCTTAACACCAAATGTATTACATTGTTAGGCTGTAGGGCTAAGACATTATCAAATTACATCACACAGCTCAAGGCCGGTATTACCCAGCATCGTAGCAAGGGTTTGTAAACAAAATTGAAAAACAACGTATTAAAACCTCATTTACAGTAATATCTTTTATAAGACAATGTATAAATTATCAGGGTATTCGAAATAGAGACCAATTAAAGACCATGAAGATAGGAGAACCTCCACATTTTAAGAAACAGAGTATGATATTACTTAGCCATAAGGCTGCAATTCCTGTTTACAAGTCAAGAAAAGCTAAATACAAGTCACAACATGGAAGTCGAAGTTACCCTGCAACAGGAAAGGGTTTTAATAACAGAAACTAAGTAATAACTGAAAACCAAGCATCTAAACAATGGAGAAATCGAATCCGTGCTTCCTTTCCAACTGAAAACCCCTTTTTCCCTTAACCATTGCAAGTAGGGAGATGCCACGTTTTAACCGAGGCTTATCCGTTTGGTCTTGAAGTCAATCCAATGTTGGAGAGGATTTTTCCAAGCTTAATGGAAACTGTAACCTGCAAGTGAAAATCAAAGACTTTAATTAGAAACTGGGTATTCTAATACTGTAACTGTAACTTGAAATTTATAAAAAAATAGTATGGTAAAACTTATACCTGAAGGCAAAGAACTCTGGAGCCGAGGAGAAATCAAACTAGCACAACGAACAACACTTTGAAGAACAATCCTTGTGCTAACCTGTGACAGAGGCAGCGAGGTTCATATTCCAAACTACACCAACGATGGAGCAGGTTGAAAGCTATGACAATGGCAATGCAAAGGACCAACACTCAAACTACTGACAGAGTCCACCCTCACAGCAACATAATGCTCACAGAAAGAAACCAAGATACGAGTTGTGTATCTTTCAACCCTCATACTAGAGTGGCAGCATTTCCTTACACACAAAAAGGAGCTGTAAAACGAGAACAAGCGAGCCTCTCATGGCTAAACCAGACTATACAGAGCTAAACCCTCGTGGAAGAATGAGAAGTTAGGGTTACATTGCAAGTTTTTAAATCGACTATTGCTTGGTCGAGGCTTCTCCACGTGTCCACTGAAATTTTTATCAAGTTGTGGGTCAATTCATATAGTTCTCTTGCACTGTCAGGAAGAACAATATTATTGCCAATCATAAAATGTTTTAACACTAATGATAAGGTTAGTAACATATCATTGTTATGTCGGATAACATGGAATCAACCCATCGATATAATCATATTTTATATTCAACCAATAATACATTTTGGTATAAAGTCATTTCGTTGTATGTGTTGTTCGATAAAACCATAATCAATCCATTATGAAAACATATTATAAATCATTATCATTTGCATTGAATAACACTAAGTTCAATTCTTGGTAAATGAATATAGTGGAGATCAATAATGAAGTTTAGGCCTTCGACTTATAGTCAATAATACTCCTAATGAATCTTCACACAAATCCTATTTTTTTTTAAAAGGAGTAATGCTATGTTTACATTAGTGTTATGTAAAATCAAAGTTTATAAGATAAATATCTTAGGTTCAACTTTGCATATATAAAAGTTAGGTAGTATTTTCTACACAGGAATATCTTCTACTTTTGCATGAAGTAGACAGTGTTATGGATGAGAGACTTCTTAAAAGTTAGTGATCTTTGGGTTTCCATAAAGAACCAAGTTCTTATTAATCAAACCAATGTTTGGATTAAACTTGGTAAATACAGGATAGTAAGACTATCCAGGGTTAAAGATAGAATCACTTAGTAATGTTATTAAGTGATGTAATTTTGTTACAATACTAGTGACAAGATGAAACTAGAAATATCGGAATTATAACTTAACGACTATTGTGTAAGTAAACATTTATAATTGTAATACAATAATACGCTGATAATTTTTCTCTACTAGAGCAGAATCAAAAGTAGAGCTAAAGGTTCTATTGAAGCTTTTTCTTTGAAGGCCTTAGTTGTATTATCATGCTTATAAGCAGTGTCTTAGATATTAGAATTAGCAAAGGCAGTAAACTCTTGTTTCAGTAAAAGTGTCGTTATATGAAATCAGGAGTTCCATATAGAATTTGTAAGTAACTTAGCTTATAGCTGAAAAGAAGATTTTCTGAAGTAAAATTTCATGCTGGTGAAAGACCTTTAGTATGGCAAGGATATTGGTCTTTCAACATAAACTTAAAAATATTGTCATAGTTGCAAAACAAATAAAGAAAAGTTACTTTACCTCGTAGTATCCTTGAACTCTATTAAGTAAATTTTTACTCTAACATTTTATATATGCTAAAGAAGTATATCTGGAATTAACGCTTTAACAAACTCCTATTTGTTCAAAATTTACCTGTTGAACCTGTAAGATTCAGAAATCCAGCTGAGTTAGCAATTGCTAAGTAAGCCCCAGTTAAGAACATAACTTCTCACCTACTGGACAAAATCAAATCATCATTACATCTAGAAGTAACTGAATGCAGGCCATATACATAACATATCAAAATTAAAGTGGTATTAGTTTTATGTGTTTGAAGTTAATCACCACTTTTGTTAGCTGTTTCATTTTTCCGCTAGCCGCTAGTAGTTATCAAACTGCGACTATAGACATTTTATGGTACATTAAAAAATTTTAATTTTTGTGAAAATTTGGGGTTTTGACATGGATTCTCAAGCATCCAAGAGCAAAAAATACACAATGTGTAAAGGTTCTTATCTTTCCCATCCTTTAGTGACATAACAAAAGAGGGATTGGAATTTGTATGCTCTATAAGTAGGTTGAGTTCAGTGGACATCTTTTCCTTCACTATTCTTTTTTGAAAAATGTTTGGTTAGAGATCTCATATGTATTGAAGGTTCAAGGTATTTGGGAGTTAGAGTTGGTGGATGCTTTTTTCACTAGTTTTTTCCCCGTAAGAGATTTGAAACAATTTCACTCCCTTCCACTTCTGACATATTTGGGTATATATGAATTTCACAAAATTAAACTATCTTTGTAGATAGATTCATCTTGTATTTCATTAATGCGAGACAAATTGTCGAAGTTATACTTATTTACCTCATGATTAATCAGGACAAGTGATTAGTCAACTAAGCATTGATCAGATTGAAGCATGTCAGAATGAGGATTGGTCTTGTGGCGTTTGATTCCTCTTGTTTTTTGATGATTCTCTTCATTTTTCTAGAAGAGATACCCTTGGTGTAGGTATGAACAATTATGCAGAACTTTCAACTCTTTTTATCACCTTCAAGTAACATTGGAAGCATAGGTGAACTAACTACATGTTTTTGGGGATTCATTATTAATAATAGAATGGATGAACGATGAGGTCTAATATACTACTTATACATTCTAGAAAAGTTACTCCACGAATTGAGACAACACTATCAACATCTCACTTTCCCCATATATTGGGAACTTAATGTGGAAGTTGATTCATTGTCTAAATCGACAATCTCTTTAACCCATGGCAGTTTGCTTCAAGATGAGTACATAAATGGGAATCTAGTCTTGTACCAAGTCTTATAGATGGAATTAGTATAGTGGCAAGTTAATTACTTAATCTATTGTAGTTATAGGAAGATCCATGAAGTTTATACTTCTATATTTTTACTTTGTGCTAGGCACCTGAAGATTGTGTTTTCATTACTCTCTAAGGGAAAGTATGTTATTGTTCTTGGGTATATATATATATATATATATATATATATATATATATATTCCATGGGGCATAGCTCGAGTGGTTGGGAGATTTGGTTATTGCGCTCCCCACCCAGGTTTGAATCTCACCAGGGACATTTGCTCCTTATGAGTCGTTGTATGTAATGAAATATTAGGCTGGTGAGTCGTTTATCATGATTGGCCCTCTCGGGGGTTGTTGATGCCTGTTCATGTATACTTTCCAAGTGAGTATAAAGATATTTTCCCTGGTAAACGTAGCCATGGTGTAAAGTGGGCTTCCATGGTGAACACCTTTAATATATATATATGTGAAGCGGTGATACCACTGATAGGTAATAACTCCCGATTCAATTTTATTCCCTTGCTAATGCATATATTTATACAATTCATAGGACGGTTGTGTTTCACCTTCCGCCCAGCCTTTTCGGCTTCCTACATCAATTTTATTTATTTATTTACAAAATATAATCCCAATGGATTATATTCCAACAATCCCCCTCTTAATCCAAAGGGGTGTTCGTAAGTCCGAGCATGTTTCTGAATCTTTCAAACTTTTCTCGTCCAAGCGCTTTGGTGAAGATGTCTGCAATTTGATCATTTGTGGAACAATGTCGAAGATGGACTGTCTTGGCCTCTACATGATGTCGAATCAAATGATACTTTGTGTTGATGTGTTTGGTTCGATCATGGAATCTAGGATTCTTAGCCAGCTTGATTGCAGAAGTATTGTCGACCAATAATGGAGTGGAGTTTTCTTGTTTTTCCTGCAAATCTTCAAGTATCTTCCTGAGCCATACTATTTCTTTCGTTGCTTCAGTTGCAGCTACATATTCTGCTTATGTTGTTGAATCTGTCGGAACTGACTATTTGCATGATCTCCATGAGACAACTGCTGATCCAAGACTCATAGTGTATCCAGAAGTTGATACTCCTGTCTCCTTATCGCCATCAAAATCTGAGTCTGAGTACCCAATAAGTTTGAAGTCATCCACTTTAGAGTACTTGAGTCCAACGTCTTGAATCCCCTTCAAGTATCTTAGAACTCTTTTTGCAGCTGACCAGTGTCCTTCACAAGGTTTATGCATGAACCTTGAAAGTATGACAACAACATAGGAAATATCTGGTCTAGTTATTGTAAGGTAGATAAGACTTCCTACAAGTTGTCGATACTTGGTCGCATCCTCAAATTCTTTTCCTTCGCTTGATGTGAGCTTCATTTTCTGTTCCATTGGAGTAGATATAGGGTTGCATTTTGTCATGCAAAATTTGTTTAGTAGTTCTCCAACATATTTTTTCTGAGATAGGAATATGTACTTAGGATGTTGAGTGACTTCAATTCCTAAGTAATAGTGGAGATGTCCCATATCTGTCATTTCAAATATCTTTTTCAAATCTTTCTTTATGGATGCTATATAGCTCTCATTGTTCCCTGTCATCAAAAGATCATCTACATACACCACAAGATACACAACAGATCTTCCAATTTTCTTTATAAACAGTGTCATCATCAAGATCAAAATGTTCAAAATTTAACTTCAAAAGATGCTCGGTTAACTTTCCATACCATGCGCGAGGCGCTTGTTTTAGGCCATACAAGGATTTGACAAGCTTGCATACCTTTTGTTCTTTTCCTTTCACAACAAAGCCTTCTGGCTGAGACATGAAGACATTCTCTTTCAAGTCTCCATTCAAGAAAACAGTCTTCACATCCATCTGATGAACTTTCCACCCTTTCTGAGCAGCTAAAGAGAGTAAGGTACGGATGGTAGCCCATTTTGCTGTAGGAGAGAACGTTTCTTCATAGTCAATTCTTTCCTTCTGTGCATAGCCTTTTGATACAAGCCTCGCTTTGTGCTTGTCAAGTGAACCATCTGATCTGTATTTGTTCTTGTACACCCACTTGCAGCCAATTGGTTTGGTTCCAACTGGAGGGTCAACCAGCTTCCAAGTTCCATTCTTCATGAGTGCATCATACTCATTCTGCATAGCTTCTTTCCACTCAACTCGAGTAGAAGCTTCTTCAAAGGAAGTTGGTTCAAAGTTAGCAGATAAATTAAATTCACAATCAAATGATACATCCATGTCATCACCTGAATTATCTGCTTCTCCTCCATGTCTTTTCGAACTTCTTGTTCCCGTCTTTCCAACTTCATCCGGATGGACACTTTCAAGTGTCTTTGTGGCCCATTTAGGAATCTTCCGTGATGGTCCTGATTGATCAGCTGGTGGTGCTTCATCATTGATTGAGAGTCTTTCAATTCTCTCAATCACATCATCCAGTTGAATCTCTTGTTCAGGTGAAGTAGCAGGAACTTCTTCATGCGGGGGAGTTGGTGCTTGATATGGAAATTCCAAATGTTGATCCAGAATAGGAATCCCACCTTCAAGGTTTGGAATTTCATATTCATTTTCAGAATATGTCTTTGAATGAGGATAACTTTCCAAATGATCAAGCTGTCTCTCAATGGACTGGTCATTTTTATTAGTCTCAAGAAAAATGACATCTCTGGAAATAACAAATTTCTTGTTTACCTCATCATACAGACGGTATGCCTTGGAGTATTCTTCGTACCCCAGGAAAATACATTTTCTGCTTTGAGCACTAAGCTTTTTTCTTTGCTCCTTTGGAATCAAGGCATAACAGGTGGAACCAAAAACTCTGAGATGCCTGACTAAAGGGAGATGGCCAAACCACATTTCATGTGGAGTCTTGTTATCAAGAGCATTTGAGGGACTTCTATTTCTCAAATAGGATGCACATTTTACTACATCACCCCAAAACATTAGTTTTACATTCTTGAAAAACATCATTGAGTGAACCATATTCATTATGGTTCTATTCATTCTTTCTGCTACACCGTTTTGTTGAGGATTATAGGGAACTGTAGTCTGATGTGCAACTCCATGTTGGCGAAGATAATTTTCAAAAGCATTTGAAGTGTAATCTTTCCCATTATCAATACGAAGTGTACCAATTTTTTATTGTGCTTGTTTTTCTATCAATGCATGAAAGTCTTTGAATGTTTGAAATGCTTCTGATTTTGTCTTTAAACAGTAAGTCCAGCACATTCTTGAGTAGTCATAAACAAATGTCATAAAATACTTATTCCCATTTGCAGAAGGAGTTGGCATTGGGCCACATAAATCAGAATGCACTAGTTCTAATTTCCTACTTGCTCTGAAATTAGATTCATGGAATGGCAGCTTACTATGTTTCCCTAATATACATGCATCACATTTTTTCTTCTCTTTGGGAATGGTGGGCAAACCAAATACACCATTCTTTCTCAACAAACGAAGACTGTTATAATTTAGATGACCAAATCTTGCATGCCACAATGAACTAGATGACAAATTACCTTCTCCATGCTGAGAGAGGTAGGCATAGTTCTGAACTCTTGCAGATGAACCCTTTAGCTTCAGCAGCTTCCCATCTTCGTATCCAGTCATAATGACTTGGTTGTCAGAGGACTTTCTTATTTCTACGACTCCATCAAACATGTGGATGGAATGGCCTCGCTGTCGAATCTCCACCAAGGACAGCAGGATTCTCTGCAACTCTGGAAGATAGAGAACATTCTTCAACAAGAAATTAGGGAATCCAGGCATCTTCAGTCGAATGGTGCCCATTCCCTTTGGTTTAAGACTTGACTTATCTGCAAAGTAAACTATGCCATCTATTGTTTCATTAAGTTCTTCAAAACAGTCTTTTCTAAATGTCATGTGTGATGTTGCACCAGTATCAAGCAGCCAACAATCTTTGTAAGATGAAAGTGAAGTCATTTCATTAATTCCAAGATTACAATGTGCAACAATACAATGAGAAGAATCAGAAGATTTACTAGCATCTTGATTTTTATTATCATCTTTCTTTTGGTTATGCTTGTCTTTGATGGAGTCCCACGAAGCCCAACACTGATCTGATGTGTGCCCAGTATTTCCACAACGCTTGCACTGCAAATCTGATCTTTTGCTGGAGTTGTTTCTGCCCCTTCTGCCTCTGAAGTTTCTTCTTATGCCTCTCTTGCTGCTTTCTCCTTTGGAATGATCTTTGCTAGAGAGAGTGGCACCAACTATTGATGCCAAAGATTGCATCTTTTTGCAACTGTTAGTGTAATTTACAATAATGAACTTAATATGACAAAGAGAATGAGATAATAGAAAACAACAATAACCTTGCAGGTCTACAGTCTCTGCCAAGGTGATTTACAATCTTAATATCTTAACTTCAAGTTTTAAAGTGATACAATGACAGTATCGCAGCTTCAATTCGCAGCAATTTAGGGAGAAGAAATTCAGTATCAATTCGCAGCTTCAGAAGATAGAAATTAGAACGTAGCCTTCAGGGTCTTCATGCAATTGGTAATGGTGTGAATATTCAGCCAATAGTCTTCATAGTACAACAGCTTAGCCAAAGAGATTCTATAAATATTTCTAAAACAAACAAACAAAAGAACTCTGCACAGGTTCGTTTGTTAAACTCCAGAAAACTATAACTTCGATTTATCCAGATTATCTCACTGTGCATTGGCTTTTAGTCTAGAGATCTCTAGAAAGAAATAAATGAACCTTTGCAGACAGCTGAAGGATGTCCCAGCAATGTTCCAGGGTTAAATTCAAACTTGCAGCATCAAATTCATATTCAAATAGGCAGAAATCACACAAAGACAAAAGTAGCTTCCTGTCAGAATGTTTCCTACCTGCTTGATCTCATATTCAAGACGTAGCTTCAGGTATAAATATCTCCCACGTAGAGAGGAAACACAAGGATTTGGCTCTACATGGATCACAAGAGATGGCACTCTTTACGCACAACATTTCCACATATGCGCTAGTGCACTAATCAGCATATATCCACGAGGGTACTCCACGCGATTTTACTAAGATAAATGCTGGAAGATCTGGTCTAGCGAGTGTTGGTTGAGCCTCAAGAACATGGCACGCACCAAACGATGGACATTGTAGCAATGATACCCGCAACTTTTCACATTCACTGGGCAGCGCCACCAGCAGTCTTCAACGCAGCATACATGCAGTCTTCAATGCATCAGTCTCAACGCATCAGCTTCAACACATCAGTCTCAATGCTTCACCATTCAGTCTTCAACGCTCATCTTTCACGCACAGCTTCACCATTCAGTATTCAACGCACAGCTTTAAGCTTCATTCTCAGGATTTAGCTCTGGTTTGTAAGAATTTAACAGTATGACCTCATTTGCCAACACAAAAAACGAAGCGAAAATGAGTACTGGTGCGGAGGGAAGATCTTTTCTGGACGAGCTCAAGAAATTGGATGGGCATTTTTATTTTATTTTAATTTTGGTCATCCACTACTGAATCGCATTGCTGAGAGCTTCGTTAAAGCGCAGGGATTGGAGCAGTGCAGGCTGTATCCCGGGATTCTTATAGTGCAGCAGCTGAAGGGTTTGAGAAAAAGAATTATCCATAAATTTACAGGCAGAGAAGGAAAGCACATTTTCCTGATTTAGGAGGAGATCACAGTAATCTCAACGCAGTCTCAAACTCCAACAATATGGACTCACGACTTCTGAACAAAATGAGTCGCAGTTTATGAACAGTCCACACAGAAAAAAAATTAGGGTTTCGTGACTATCATAGGGATTATCACATCACGCAGAGGATGGAACTAAGAGCGTTCTCAAAATAAAAAAGGAAGCGGTGATGCAGAATACCAAGAATTAGGGTTAAGCTAATTCAAACGTTTTAGCAGAGAATGCACGCAGATGGAGGAGTAACGCATACAATGCATGCGACTGGCAGACTGACGGAGCAGGCAGAATGACAGGACTGAAATGCAGCCAAGCAGGAGTTATGGCAGGCAGCCAAGCTCTGATACCACTGATAGGTAATAACTCTCGATTCAATTTTATTCCCTTGCTAATGCATATATTTATACAATTCATAGGACGGTTGTGTTTCACCTTCCGCCCAGCCTTTTCGGCTTCCTACATCAATTTTATTTATTTATTTACAAAATATAATCCCGACGGATTATATTCCAATAATCAGTTATTTTGAATTTTCATTTCATTCATCAATGTTACACAAGCTTGGGTTTTCCTCCTCAAGAGGGTTTTTTTTTGTAATATATATATATAGATTGATGAATGAAATGAAAATTCAATATAAGTGACAAAAATGGATTTTTTTTTTACACACAAGCTTGGGTATAATCATTGATGAATGACATAAAAATTCAATATAAGTGACAAAAATGGAAATTTTTTATACACGAGCTTGGGTTTTCCTCCTTAAGAGGGTTTTTTTGTATTCTAGAAAATAGAGAAAATTTGGATTTCACCAAACATGTTGATTTTAGGCAACGTTTTTCCATTGATCCATTTAAAAAAATAGAAAAAATGTCAATACAAAATTGAAAGAAAAAAAAAAGAATATGAAGCTTACAAAAATGGCCCTCGGGGTATATACCAGTAGGTGATATGGTGCATTATTAAGGCACTCATTGTGACATTGTGGGTTCAAACCTCAATTAGTCATGTGTACCACGCATGTGATAGCGTCAGTACATCCATGGGTATAGTGGTAACGGATCATAATCGACCTTGTGTCACACGAGTATGAGCCCATCACTAGTTATTGATTCCCCTAGTTACAAATAAAAAAGGCTCACTAAATTCCCCACAAGTCATGGTTTTAGTCTAAAGTTGAAATAATTGCAAAAAAAAAGTTTACTTTATGGAAAAATAAGCAAAATACTAACCAAGATTCATCTTTTCAGATTGAATGTTACAACTTTTATATTTTTGACTGCTTGTATGAAAAAAATCAAACATTTTAGATAATGTTGACATATTGTCCCAATTGATATGACAATTGTTTATCAATAAGTGTAACAATTATTAATTGTCATTTTTATCACCATGGACCTTTATGTTGTCCCATTTTGTATGATGAAGAGTTTCTTATATGTAATAAAAGGGCTTTCTTATTATATTCATGTAACTAGTGTTGTAAAATGTTACATTACCATTTAAACATGGATGATTTATATTAATACAATGAACAAGTTGTAACATGGTATAACAATACATTAATGCAATGATTATATTCAAACACATTAATTAAAATATAAAAATCAATATTATTAAAAGAAATATTTGATTTGTAATGCTAAATAAAACTTTATTTAAAAAAAACAAGAAGTTCCATAAGGAAAATTTAAAGAACATAATTATCTTAACTATACAAACCTTGGCAAAGTTTACTAATTCTTAAATTTCTAGCTTTAGAAGGTTACTTTCCTTTTGATTTAAAGGCTTTAAAAGCCTAACTAGATGTCTCTTTTTCAACATTTGTTTTGAGCTTCCCATTGAGCTTTCCTCACTCTACTCTCTACAGGTTTCTAGCAGGCCTCCTTTATTGTATCTCTATGCCCCGGGGATGTTTACATTGTTCCATCACCACTTCTAGTCGGGCCTCCTCCAAGTAGAGCAAAATTCATTCTTAAATTTCTAACCATAAAATGTTTGGCAATTAATTTGGAACAATATTCAAATTTCCAAAGATTTTATATAGTTTTTAGTAAAATGTTTTTATCCATTAAAATTTGTTCAATAAATTGTACATTGATTTGAACTAAATAATAATGTTTTTCACACATATTTAAATATTGGGGCATTTTTAATAAAACTCTCCCAACAAAATAACAACATTGTTAGCTTCTACTATATTGTCATTATCAAATAAAATACCCTTATTATTTCAAAATGTATAAAATGCACAATGTATATGAAATTTGTTGGTATATGCTAAATATGTGTGCAATGGTAAACTTTATTATTTTAAATACATTTATAAAACCTCATTTTTTACAACATTTTACATTCACTAAATAATTGAGTTCACCAAGATTCTAACACTAAAAACCTCAACTACTTGATTTTTCCATTTAATAATAAATAAATTATATTATGGAAAATACTTATTCTAATATATCTATTACAACTCTTTATCAAAATAACCAAAAAATATAAGTAATAGAAAAAAATCATATTTATATCAAAATGATGCAAAATCCTAAATTAAATATTTTTAATCTACTAATAAAAATGCCCATAACCTAAACCCTATTACATGAATGTAGTCTTTACAAGTGTAGAAATATGATATAAAATTACAAACTTACATGTCAAATAGCTTATATATAATAATAATAAAATATAATATCTAAGAAAAATTGTGTGTCTTAATTACGTCTAAAGGTGTATATATTTTAGAATATAACTGAATTCATAATTAACAATTATAAAAAAATAGAAAAAAATAGCTATATGATAATTGCATTTTGTGGTAGTTGGAAATAAACAAATAAATAACAAAAAATAGTTCATGTAAGGTGTACTCCATGTGATAGTGTAATTCCATTTAGCATCTAGAAGTCTAGCTAATGTGCACAGAGTTTAGTCAAACTACATTTTACAATTGGGAGTTGAAGTAATGTGCAATTCTTGTGACAATCAAACTCCTAATAAACTCCTTGGATCTCCTAATAAACTCCTCTGATGTCCTAATAAATTCATGTGAATTGATGTGATAACTGCACTTAGTGGCATGGTAATGTGCAACTCACGTGACAATTGGACTCCAATTGACAATTGGGACTCGAGTTAATGTGCATAAGGCTTAGTAGAACTCCATTTGGAAGCTACTCGTAGAGATTACTCCAAATTGCTATATTAATTACATTATCTTGATATTGACTTTTAAATTAACTATTAGATACAACTATTAGCTTAACTCCAATGATGATACAACTATGAGCTTAACAACCATAAATTAAGTGTTTTTATATTAAATCAATTATTAGATACAAGTAATTGACACATTCTTTAGGAAAAAAACATTATCAATGTGTGAAGTATATATTTATTGTCTTATTCTGAACATATTAATTTTATTGTCAAATTTCGCTAAAGCAAACGGTTTCGTTGCTTGGCGACCAAAGATCAAAACCCGCTGCTCCTGGAAGGCGACAATTAAATCTAATCATGCTAAAGGTTGGTGCAGCACTTAACCAACAAAAAACATATTAATTTGTCTTAATTATTAGATACAAATAAACTATCTTAATTATGGGTAGTGCCAACAAAAAAACATATTAATTTGTCTTAATTATCAGATACAAATAAACTATCTTAATTATAGGTAGTGATAATATATATGTGTGGATGTTCTCATGACCTCCTAGGTATGAATTTCGTTTTTGAACGGTTGTGAAATGGATATGCTAAATTTATCTCATTAACTTAATTATTAGATACAAATAAACTGTCTTAATTATAGGTAGTGATAATATATATATATATATATGGGGGATGTTCTCTGACTCATTTGAATAACCTAGGTATGAATTTTGTTTTGTTTTTGAACAGTTGTGAAATGGATATGCTAAATTTATCTCATTAACTTAATTTTTTATTTATATATATATATATATATATATATATATATATATATATATATATATCCTTTACAAAATCCCATCTTATTATAAAATACATTTCGCTTCTATTCATCCTATATCTGATCATGGGCAGAGATGTCTATGAAGTTTTATATTATTAATTGCAATGGAAATTTTCTTTTACTAATGTTCTAATCAGTTTGCTATTGTTTCGGAACTAAAGAGGTTTCTACAAACAGTTTGCTATCGTTTCGGAACTAAAGATATTTCTAGGGATACTTTTTCACTGTACAACTTTTTTTTTGTGATGCATACGTTATATAAAATACTTTTGGAGTACGTGCCTGGATTGCGTTTGAGCAGTGCTTGTACAATCGTGCATATCATCGGTTTCATGATCTGCCGGCACGGGGCTGCAAAAGGGGTACTGTAATAAAGATATATATACATATTTAGTAACTGTATGTATATATGTCGTCACTTGTCTGTCCATTTGTGAATATATAGTAATTGTATGTATAGATGTCATCGCATGTTTGTCCATCTCTGAACACTATCAGATTTTCTATGTAGTGGGAACTGGAATCCGATTCCACATGGCCCAAATGGCTGTGAATATGTCTGCAAAAATCAGTGATTGACAAGTGGTCGTCACCGCCATTATTAATGAATACTGTTCTTCTAACATGCGTAGTCGAGTGACTAGATAGACTGTGACATCAACATATGAATGTGAAAGCTCGAAAATAAAGGTATGAAGAAATCCCTGTGACTGGCTCCAGGCTCCAATTATGAGTAATAAAGTGGGGTCGCATACACAGGCTTTTGCGGCCCGGCTTTTTATCACACAGACAGTACCTTTTTATTTGCCATCCTAAGTGCGCACCTTACCCATGTATTACACACGTTGTACTGTTCATCGAGTCAGCCTGCTCGTGATATATATACAGTGATATATATATACAAACGACGATGCACTGTTCATCGCGTCACTCTGCTCGTGATCACCATCACCACCCGTATATATATTACTCGAATTAGTTAAAAACAACGAGACAACAGCCTTGGCAGAGACTCTGCTTTGTTCTGTAATGTGTAAAAGCCTTGGCAGAGAGGCTTTGCTTTGTTTTTTGTGTTGAAGAAACAGGGATTTGGTTCAAATCTCTCTGTCGCTCACTATTTTAGATTTAATCCTAGATTACCTGTCAATGTCACCACCTATTTTCTCCTTTATTCATTTATTAGCGATCTGTCCTTCGCAATTTATTATTGAACCTTTCCTGTAACACGATTAACCGACGGATCTTTCCTTGTCACGTATCATTCTCCGCCATATTCCATTATTGCCATTTTGTCAATCAATTCATAGCGGTGAATTGGATTGAGGTGGATTAAGTTGAATCAACAGTGAACACTCCCATGATTGTTGTTAAGATTGTGATGTACATTAATGTTAAGACTAAACTATGTTATAGTGTTGAATATGCTTCTTGCAGCAAATTATTTAATATTGTTGTAAGATTATGAGTAGTTAGATCTGTCATTAGTTCAGATCCAACGGCTCATCCTTCTGTGTGGGCTACTCTCGGGTGCTAGTAGTGTATAAGGCCTTCATATTTCTTCTTATCCGATGAATATACAATTACTAAATCACAAAAAAGTTGATTTAAATACTATTTTCGTTTATTTCGTAGATTCGTAGTACTCATATTAATTTAAGATTGTGGTTTAATATATATATATATATATATATATATATATATATATATATAAAATTTACCAAACATTTGTAGTTGTTTATATGCACATCCTTTACATTTGTTAGTTGCTTATATGCACATTCTTTACCTGTGTTAGTTCTATAAAAGTGCAGTTAAATAAGAAAATAGTTGAATGGCATTTCATTATTGACACTTGAACAAGAGCCAAATGCATTTTAATTTTATGAAACTTAAGTGTAAGTATTCTCAATTTGCAAGAAAGTCCATATGGGAATAATGTTGTCTTTATAACAATTTTTCTTTTTTATATTTCTTGTTTGTAATGATTAGGTTAAAAGGCATCCCCTTCTCAAGAGGTTTTACATATATTTACACCTATGTTGAAAACCACTATAAAACACTTTGGGATATATACACGACTACAAATTGCAAATTGCAAATTGTATTTTGAGTTGCCAAATTGTATAGATTCAGAATAATACGAAAAACATGGATGTATAACCACTATAAAACTAGTATTTTGAGTTGCAAATTGTATAGATTCAGAATAATACGAAAAACATGGATGGGATAAATGATCATATTATTCATTCATCAATTTCCATCGTCAAAACTGAAGATACATGCCCAAAACATCTCCGAAATATTCTTGGGACATCTTTCAAATCTACTTGGAATGTCTCCAAAACCTTCATGGAGGTCCTTGAAATCTATAAGGGATGTTCTAGGTACGACCAACAAGTCTCCGACGAAGTCCTTGGCAAATTAGGGATGTTTCCTAGGGGTCCCCAAGTCCTCGAAACATCGGGACAAGGCACTTTTGGGGGGACGGGTCCTGTGCAAGATAGCCAAAAACTATGATCATAAGGAGAGAAATCATTCCCAACATGCTAGCCCCTGGATGAAATGAGTGCTTTTATCCCACCCCAAAAACTATGATCATACAGAGAGAAAATCGTTCCTAACATGCTAGCCCTTGGATTAAGGCATAGTAGGCTTAGTGTCAAACTTCATAATATTATTATTTGAACTATCATATATATTCATTTTTTCTACTAATTAATAATCAGTGCACTTCCAATTCCTCACAAGAGCATCAACACACTAATCAATGCATTTCAATTGCCTCACAAGAGCATCAACACAAAGTCAATATTACTTAGTGCAACTTCCACATTAGGTTTTGCTTGAGACATGCTCATAAGGAATATTACATCTAGAGGAGGGACACCAATTATGGAGTGTCATCCCTTCTTCATGGGGGATTCACCTTGTTGAGCAATATCTTATCATGTCCATTCATAAAGGGGATTTTTTTAATTGTCAAAATAAGGTCAATATATTGTAGGTACTGGGGGGGAGTAGAGTCTAGGGGGTTGATAAGTATTTGGGGGTAGAAAAATGGGTTTCTAGTAAAAATACATAAAATATCATTAAAAAAGGTTCTTTTAATTGGAAATATGTATGGGTTATGGGAGAGGCACATAAGTGGATTGAAAGCATCAAGTTCTATGTGCTACATGATTTCTATGGTTAGTGCTTTAATTCACTTTAACTAACCTCAAGCTATGTGTGCATCAGTGTTTCTCTCGCCCTCGATCCCGTGCTCAATGCATTCTTGCTCAGGCCGTGTGCGTGATTGTTTTTCCACCTTGGTGGTGGTTCGCCCCATCTTTACTACTCACAGCTGTGTGGGTTATTACTTGTGGTGTTTGAGTTCATTCCCCTGGTGCTAAGGCTTATGTTGGGGTTCATTCGCATGTTTCTTCATCATTGTAAACTTTTCGTGTCGGGGTTTTTATTGGCTTTGTCCTGGTTCAAAGTGTCCACAGATTGGTTTGCATGCTTATGGGTATTGGTTCTTTGACATCCTTGCCATGCGAGGTGGGAACTCCGATTGTTGAATTTTTTTCCTAGTTTTGGGCATTGTAATGCAATGTAGGCACTGATATTGTGACTGTTATTTACTAGTCTTCAACGGGCATTTGGGTTGAAATTGTTTGATTCTTGTGTACATATCATGCTAGATCCAAGTGTATGCAAATCCCTATTGGAGGTTGGTCAAGATTTCCTTGGTAGGATTTCACTCCTACCAACTTATCTCAATGGTTTTCAACACACTAAATCTCCCACTGAATATTTGTGACTATGGCCTGGTTTGTGCATTACATATTTATTTTATGGTTTTAACTAATTATGATTTGTGTCATAATGGGATCACTAGGCACTTTGTAAGGGTTTGATAGAACTATTAATGTAAGGTTTAATTTTGTAAGGGCTTGAAACAATTATGAATTAGTTACTATGGTAAATTTTTGTTCCTTGTGGTGAATATATGTTGTTCTTCTATGTTTATTATGTTTGAATAATAAACCCATAATCCCTCTTAGGGGTTTGGAAAAATTCTAGATATAATTACAGTGGTGAAATTTTGTGCCTTGTGGTGAATATATGTTGTTCTTCTCTATTTGTTATGTTCAAATAATAAACATGAAAGAACTCTCACGTGTTTGACATAATTTTGAATGTAACAATGCTTTGTTTGTATTGTTTTCCTTAAAGGGTTAAAATGCCATAACTCGTTAAGGGTAAATTAATAAAGGGTTATTTTCAGTTTGTGAAATGGGTTATCCAAATGTCGGTTCCAATTGCTATCAATGCTTGTGAAATGGGATTAACATGTAGAGATTATTCATATCATGTTGTAATTTACCTCAATACTCTTGATGGCTTATTTTTTTGTAAGTTCTTTCTCACAAATAATATTATGGTTGATTTAAAGAATTAGGTTTGGTCTAAGTGGTTAGTTTTTTTCATTTGGAAAAGATGACTCACCTTGTATGTGCAGGATTAGGAATCTTAGAGGAGAGTATTGAGCCCCAAATGACATAGGGACATTTGGTTGTTTTCATGGAGGCTTGTACTTGACTTGAGGATGCTCAAGTAAAGGAGTGGTAATGTATGTAGGTTGGACGCAGAAGTGTAGATGTATTAAGGGGGAGTTTTGAAGCACTGGAGGCCCTTGGAGGAGGATAATTGGACCTTTATTGAGGAGTGATCAACCTTAAACCCTTGTTAATTAGACTTGCATACCCTAGAACTTGACCTATGTCACTTGGAGTTGGATCAATTCATGTGTGTGTCTATTTATTGTTTAATTGGGTTGTTTGTAGTGAACTAGGTCCACTTTCTATTGTTGGATTACCTCACCTTTCATATCTATAAAGCATGAGGGGTTCACTAAGTATACAATATTATAGAACTTGAGTTCATATCAGGGGATTTAATACTTTAAAAATGGAAGTAATATATTCCCTAGTACATAAGGTTCAAGGGGTATTTTTTAATATATTAAAAGTGTATCAATATTAGATGGATTTATAATTATGTATATATGGGGTTGGATACGGTATTGGAGGGTTTGAATAGGTACTCTATGTATGAAGTTGGTGTGAGTCTAATTGTGTGTGAAGTTAGATTAATTTGAATACATATGATTTGTGTGAAGGTTTCCTGAATCCAATTATTTTTGGAGTCAAAATGGTCTTTGAATCTGTATTACTTTTTAGTGAATGTGCTGTGAAGTTATCTAGAATGATTATGTATGAAGTAAACTTGTGTTTAGGGGATTGTTCCCCATCTTGAAATATTTTCTCTCACTAAGATTTCACATTTCACTCTTAAAGGTTTGTAGGGGTTATAAGATTTGTGTCATGTCATCATAACTAGGGTAAAATTAAAAATGGGCATTAAAATTGTCATGGAAAAAATTGATACCTAAGATATCTAGTTAAAATAGGGGATTTTTAAATTGAAAAGGTGTATTGGGAGGGGGGTTCAACAAAATGATTTTTGGAGGCATTCCTTAATATCTAGTGAAGTTAGGGGTATTATTTAATATCATATGATTGCGCATGTTATGTCTTAGGTTCATAGAGGAATTTCTTATGAAGGTGCCAAGGAGGAATTTCTTGTGTGTTGTATATTCTTGGTGTGGATCATTTGAGGAATAATTAGATTTAGTTGGGGGAGATTCCTAGCTTAAAGGAGTTGGTGTCCAAGGATGAGGTTTTTCTATTTTAGTGGATGCCCTATATAGGGTTTGGAGATCTTGACTTGTACAATCTTGTAACAAGTAGTGGTGTGTGTTTGTACTTCATATTGTGTGTGTGTGTGCGCGTGCGTGCATGCGTGTGAAGTGTTCCATCTCTCCAATTTTTTTGTACTTGTTAATTTGAATTTCAACATATGTTATCTTCAGGATTGAGTAGATTTTTGCAATGGCTATTTGTGTTGATTTCACATAAGATTGAGTTGAATTTGTTAAGTATTTTAAAACACATCTAAAAGGTAAAGGGTATATTTATTGTTGTAACAAGTCCTTTTTCAAATTTGTAATTTGCTTGGGAAGTACGCACTAAGGGATGAAACATTGTTTCATTCAAAAACACTTGGTTGATATCTATTTTCTTGAGGTTCCTTGTGAAGTGGTTTGAAGAGAAGTAAAGTGGGTTATAGTTTAATATTTTGGATTCAATCGTAAGGCTAAAAGTTCACCGGAAATAGATCTAGGAAACCTCAAGTTTGAGTTGATATTTCCAAATTTGCAATAAATGGCCAAATTCTCAATTTCTACATGGTTTCGGAGCATTCCAAAAAATTCTACACTCACTTATTTTAATACAATTATATAAAATAATTGTACGAGTCATACCCATATAACAATCTTTAATTGAATTTAAAGGCTAAGTTTTATTTCAAGGAAAAACTTCAGAGTACTTCTCCATTGAAGATAAGAGGAAGACCGCATTAGCTGAATTTTGTTCTCGACATTTCGAGCCACAGAGTAGGGCTCATCATCAGAAGGAAGTCTCTCGAGGTTAATTTAGTTACGGAAAATAGCTTATTAATAAGTGTAAAAAAAAATTTAGGTTTTTTAAGCCGACTTTTTTAGCCCTAAATTTTTTTTATTATAATGATTTCAAAAATTATTTGAAATGTTTTTTATTATTTTTTATTTAAAATTTTTTATTATGAAAAACATTAGTAAAAATTTTTAAATTTTTTTTAATACCTAATTCAATTTCTAATAATTTTTTAACTTTATTTTTAAGAGCTTAAACTAAATTTAAGTTTCAATAAATGATATATAATAATTATTTTAAAATACTTTAATAATTTAATTTTTTTAATTTTTAAAGTAAATCTTTATTAACCTAAATAGTTAATTTTAGTTAAGACTAGTTTATTAAAAAAATTTGGTAAATAGCTTATTAATAAGTGTAATTTTTTTTTACACTTATTAATAAGCTATTTTCCGTAACTAAATTAACCTCAAGAGACTTCCTCTTGATGATGAGCCCTACTCTGTGGCTCGAAACGTCGAGAACAAAATTCAGCTAACATAGTCTTCAGGTCTTATCTTCGACATTTACTGCGTAAAATCATGAACAACTTACTTCTCCATTGGCATAAGTCATTAGCCTTGATTATAGATCCCAACCTCAAGATGATCAAAAGAGCCAAACCATAACCTCCACAACTTCAAAAGAGAATTCATATATCTAACCGATCATCACTTTTGTTAACCCTCACAACTAAAAACTAAAAAGTTGTATTTCATATTATAATAATAATAAAATATTTTTAAGGTCACCGCCAAGCGAGACACCAATTGGTGTATGAGACCCCCTTATTTGTGGGATAAGGGACCCCCCTCTGCGTAGTGATTTAACTGCTAAAGTCTATAGAGGTGTACATACCCTACCCCCTTTTGGATTTGAACCCGCAACCTCTTAGGAGGAAACACATTCTCTTAACCATTAGGCTCACTTGAAAACACACTTATGTTAGATTCAAATTCTCACATTTTTTTCTAAAATAAATTATAACCTTCTAAATTGAAGTATTCAATTGCTCAATAATATAAATTAAAATAATTTCATGAATTATAAATTTTCTTATAAAGATGTGACAACTAGTAAAGGTATAATACTAAAGAATGACATTATTAGTTATTATACACAATCATGGTCTTGGAAAAAAAACTCATTCATCTTAGCATTAATTATAAATTTAAATCTTTATACGAAGGTATATCTATGTGTATAATTTCCATAGTAGTGGAAGGGATTTTAATAAATAAAAAAATAGATTTATGGTTGATAAGTTTAATTGAAAATTGGTTAATCAAAATGATTTTTATGGATTTTTTTTTAAATTGTATAATTAATATTTATTTTTGATTCATTTTAGTGTTAAGAAGGTAAGCATTTATAATTATTTACAAATATATAGAATTTTAAGTTTATAGTTGATTGGTTTTATTGTAAGTTGATAAATTTATTGATAATGTAAAAATCTCAATTTTTTTTTTATTCACAAGTATTAAAATAATTGTAATTTTTAAAAAGTATATACTATTTTATTAATAATATTAAAATTGTACTTTTGCAGAGGCATATGCCTCGTTAGGTTTTGGAGGAAAAATTATAGAAACTTATGTATAGGGAATAGGGTGCAAGATGAACAATTAAGAAAAATGGCTTGGCATTCTGCAAGGGGTTGAGATAATTGTATCTCTAAAGATCTCTAATGTATCCATGTTTGGAGTCTTAATGTAGCCATCTTTGGAGACTCGATATTGTTATCAATAAAACTCACAAAATCATTTAAAATTAAGACAAGAATTCAAAGGATATGCAAAATAGAATCTTAGGTTTATTAAAAACCATCCGGAAAATATCTATTTTCCACATATGAAGGAATAACAATGAATAAGAAAACAATTTATCCAACCAAGGAATAAAAATGGATAGGCAAACAATTTAGCCAATAAAGGGGCTAATCTTCACCAAGGCACAATTGTTTTAAATGACAACCCTTCTTGTTGGAAGTGACTTCCTTAGGACATGGGATATGGAGTGAAGATATAAGAATTTGGGGGGCCTAGAACTTAGGAAAACCCTTGAAGTCCCAATCAGCATGTGTGATGTAGTTGGAAGTGATCAACATTGGAAAGGATGCATGGATAGAAGAGGTATCACCTCCCTTATGGTATTAACTGCCCTCACATGTGAAAAATATGTCGCTAGCAAACTTTACACTCAAAACTTAACTCTTGGGATAACTGAAATGGAAGAAAGGGATGTCAATATTCTTGGAAGAAACCCTCTCTTGGACCATCGTTTTGGCAACGTGAGCAGTATGCTTAGGTATGAAGCAATAGGAATTTTGAAGGAGAGAGAAGCATGGCACTTGCAACACAACCAAGGTTCAAGGATCTTGTTGAATGTGATGGAGAATTATCCTAGACTCTTGCTATTTTAACAATCAATCCTTTCTCTGGTAAGGCGTTAGAGTCATTTGGTCACTTTGGCAAGTCTGAGGTAGTAGGATCACTATGTTACAAATTGTCTAGTTTCGATGATGATTCTTCTCAAAATTCAAGTAAAAAAGGTCATTCCTTTTTATATAAAGAAATAGGTTAATTCGCAAAATGTCTCAATAGTGAAACCCAACAACCATTCACTAGTCTCACCCAACTGACAACCAAGAAAGAGGTAAACAACAAAAAAATATTCAAAATATACAATTGATAAGCAACTATGTTCTCTATCGTCCAAAAACGTATAACATATTGTAGTTAAAATACTATCCAAATAGTAATTGTCACCATTGCTATTGCATAATCAACAAAAGGTAAGAAATTATTCACTCGTCTTCAGAGTTACCAAAGAAGGAAATCATTATGCAAAGATATTTACTATAGAGGAGAATATCAATTCCCCCTCCATAAATTCAACTATAGACAAATGTCCCATAGTGACCTACAACGCCTCCTTGGACAAGCCATTCACAAGCTCGTTATGCTCTCTATAGATATGGTGGAAATTGATGCAATGAAAGGTTTCCTTGAGAGCCATGGTTCAATCACACTAGTGATCCATCTCCAAAACCTGCAAATTTTCCATATTGTTGATCTAGTCGATGATGATCTTTGAATCCCCAAAGAGTTTCAACTGTGGAAGACCCATAGCTGAGGAAATAAAGAGTAATCCCCAAAATGCAAGTAACTCTTCTCTGGAATTATTACTGGGGCCACATCCCATCTTCAAGTGAAAAGAGTGAGTCTCACTGATAAATAGAACCATTCCAACACCGCCAATAACACATGTTGCAACACCATAAAGAAACCAGTGATCGCAAATACTTCAGGGGCTCTCCCAGTCCTCCGATGTTTAATCACCCCATTAGACTCCAGAAAATATGAAATGATTTGGATGACACCCTGTTGATGCCTGGAAAACACCAAGTACCGACAGTAAGGATTCTCCCCAATAATCGTTCCCAACTAGATCATTTATTGTTTGGTATGGGGAATCTGTTCGGTTAGCAGCCTGACTATCATAGAATTAAAAGAACGTTTAAGTCTATTTTTCCAGTTGCAGCCCGGTCCATCGTTTATTTGATTTTATGTTTTAAGGATGAAATGCAAGTGATTGGTACACAAGAACCTACGAAGAGTTGTGCAGGTTCTTACCTCTCACCTTACATGAATCATTGCTTCTCAATCACTTATAAGTTAAGCAAAACTAATCTAATCTATTCTAGACTATTCTACCTATTCCCAGGGGAAGCAAAGTTATTTCTAATAGAGTAATGTATTGTAATGTTGCATATCGAATCCTATAGGTAGTTGTTTAAATTATACATACATAATCACAACAGAAAATATAAACAAAGATAGCTTTGTAATGTTAAAACATTCATTACTCATTAAATGCACAAGATTTCTAACAGAAAGTAAAATCATTCATCACTGCAGAAATAATTCACTAAGTTAGAACGATATCACAGTTGCATAGCAGATAAATAAGAAGTAGTTGAGCATTAGAAATAAACACAATCCATTTGAAACTTGTATAGTCCTTCCTCCAACAAAATTGGTTCTCCTTTATTCATAAAAGAAATAATTATTCATACAAATAACTCAGCATGTATGCGCTAGTGAAAAATTCCTTTCTAAATTATCCTCTACTCCTATTTATACACTTTTACAACTAACTCTTTGACTACCCTTATCCTTTTGGACTTCCTTGACCTCTCGACTTCCAAAATTCGTCCTCTAGTGTCTTGTACTAGGAAAATGGAAATAAGATCAAATAATTTACATAAAATGCCACATGTAGATAAAACAAAAAATCAAGAGGATCCAGCTGGTCTTCCAATGAATTCACCCTACGCATCAGCTTCTACAACAATAGTTTTGTAGATTAAAGGCTCAAGTAACCTTACAGTCACTTTGTGGATAGCCAGTTGTGACTTTATTGCTTCCATTTTGGGTGGGTTTACCCGATATAGGTATTCCAGGATACAATTGATGACTGAGGCCTTTGCAATCTAGTATTTTACCGCTTTTTCAGTGATTCCTTCAATTTGTTGTATGCTTAATTCATCCTCACGCAATCTGCCTTGGATATATTTCAGGTGTTCATCCTTGTTTGTAAACTCCTCGGTTTTTTCCATTGAAGAGGTTTGGAACTTATTATGTGGTATGCATATTTTCTTATAAAAATACATGCACTTTTCCAAAGTCTTTTCAACCCCAGTGGTCAATCTCAAATCGGATTTACTGTTGAAATCTAGAAGTTCCAGTTTTGTTGTCAAAACTTTTGTTTTCTTTTACGGCAGGTGCTCAGGAAATGTCGCATTAGCCTCAATCCATGTCAGTTTCCCTTGAACCTTCTCCGCAACTTCTAGTAACTTTTTCCTGAAATCAATTGATATTACTAAAATTTCTTGCAATCTTGTTTCTGCTTGCTTGATCTTATATACCTCTTCCGCAAGTTTTAGTTGGACATGATATATTTTCCTCCGGATTAGGATGGCTGGCTCTCAGAAGGGAGTGATCTCAAGTTGTATTTCATTAGCTATCTTAAGTTGAGTTTCTAGTGAGTTGTTATGTGTCTCCATCTCTCCTACACTGGATCTTAACTCTTCTGCTTGTCTACTAGCTACATATATTTGTGCCTCTAATTCTAAAATCTTATTTTCAAAGTCCTTTTTTTCTCCTTCCATGATTGTAGTTGAAAGCTCCAACGCTTCCTTTTCTCGCTCTAAATATTGGTATTCCTTTTGGGGTCTTTCAAATTCTGAAAGAGTTTCCTCATGTTTCCTTTTCATTTCTTGGCCTTCTCCTCTTTCTTTAACTAGAGTATCCTTCATTCTTATCATCTTTTCTTTGTATTGATTTGCATTTTCCATCAATTTGTCGATCATTATTAGCATTCACTTGAGCGACTACGATGGTGAATGATGCCATTAATTTTGGATCTTGGTTGGTGCCTTGCATGACGGCTTTCTCAGTCACTGTGACTACCTCAGGATGGGTACCAAACTTTAATATTTTTTCTAATCTCCAAACAATGGTTTTCTTCTTTGGGTTGAAGAATAGCGTGTCCAGGCATGCCATTGCATGATGCTTGGATGAAGTAAAAGGCACTAATCCCAACTCTACAAGAGGGAGGTGACCTCCTATTATTGTGTCACCCAATGTAGAAGGAGGATATGTTGGATTATCTTGAGCAGTATCATGTTCTAAAATCTCCCTGACTTTATCTTCTTGTTCCTTCTTTCTTAACTCTTCAGTTGCTTGTTTAGCTTCCTTTTGCAATCTTTCTTCGGATTCTCTTTGTAGACTTTCTTCCTCTTCCTTTTGAATTCATTCTTCTTTTGCTTTCTGTTGTAATTTCTCTTCTTCCACTCTTTGTATTTGAGCCTCTTTGGCTAATTGTTTCATAGCTTCCTCTACTAGCCTTCGGGCCTCTTCTCCTCGTTGCTTAGAAGATTCTTCCTGTTGTTTTTGTTGTCCTGTGGTGCTACTGCTTCCTTTTCCTCCTGTGGTTGTGATCTTCTGCCTAAACTGCTTATTCAAAGAAGTCATATTACACGCATTTTTGTATATATCCTCATCCTTTTCCCAATGATCAGAATATTCAAAATGCACTTTTACAGACGCATAATGTTCAACAGCCTTTCCCTGGGAATCATTCATGTGGAAACTCTTCTCACCAAAGTGGAAATTTTCTAGATTCTTTACAAAATCTAGCACACTTTTTACCTTTGAGAATTTGTAGCTTCCAATACAAAAAAGCATTGGTGGATAAACCGCCTTCTTCATGTCAAAAAGAAAATTTATGAATCCGTCTAGGAAAATTTGTCTCACTGCCTCCTTATGGACTATGTAATCTGTGGCATACCTAGGCAGTAGTGACAGGGCACTGGTTCCTCCATACATCCTTAGATAGGTTCCCTCCTCAGAGAAAAAATAGTCCACTTACTTACATATAACTTCTAGTGCACCCTCAGACATACACTTTCATGCCTGAAGAAAAATCAGCTGGTGTAGAGGCATAAGAAATTCTTCACAAATAAGCTTGTAGAAGTTAGCATACTTGTGGGCCCATAGAATCTGATATGCAGCATAGATGGGTGTCATGGGTTCATTCCAACTAGAATTTAGTTTTGGGAATGGGTACATGCATAAGATACAATCAATCAAATATGACCCCATGTAAAATTCTTATTTTCTTTCAAGCAAGCCTCATAGTGCAACAACTATATAGGAAGACAAATTGTTTGCTACAATGTCCACCCAATTAAAAATAG
Source organism: Pseudotsuga menziesii (assembly GCA_001517045.1). Taxonomy (NCBI): domain Eukaryota; kingdom Viridiplantae; phylum Streptophyta; class Pinopsida; order Pinales; family Pinaceae; genus Pseudotsuga; species Pseudotsuga menziesii. The sequence continues at coordinate 154,643 of LPNX010685683.1, read as the reverse complement.
TACCCTACATGGCCACATGATATATCAATGGGATCTAACTTATCTTGTACAACTTCCCATTTTTCCTACCAAAAATTCTATTTGGCATTAGTTCTATAAGCTTGTAGGGAGTGTGTAAGTTGGTTGTCTTGTATTCGCCAGAGGATTTCTGGTGAAATTGCTTCCTAGCTATCATCATCTTCTTTGCACATTTGATGTAGTCTAGACTCAAATTGTTTATCCACTCATCTGTCGTCATGATTTGTGGAGTGGGTAGTTTGCAAGCCTTGCTTATATAAGGAGGGGTGAAGGAAGAAAAAGCTTGGCCTTCAATGTTTGAAATAATCATAGTACTTGCGTTTGCTCAAGGTAGGATCCATTTGATCACCTCAGCATCAGGGAAAAGCTTGAGGCACGTGGCTACCTTTGTGATGCCTAATTTTCTTATGTTTACATATAATGACATATCCTCTAGACCTGTATCTGGTACATTCTAATCCTTTATCATGTGGTATATCTGACCCCATTTAAACTCTAGTCCAACCCCTGTGACTTCTTTCGTGTCTTCATAGATTATCTCCATTTTGGGAAAGACCTCCAAGACTAAGTCCTCCTCATCGACCTTGGTCTTCTTCTTTCCGCCCTTCTTTGGCATGGTGTGGTGTGAAGACTGAATCTATAACATGACCATAGCAAGAAATAACTTAGTGTTACTGTGATCAAACAACATACATTCATATGAACAAGATATACTGAAAAACTACTGTTAAGATTGCAAGATATTAATGAAATATTAGATAACAGATCTTGTTTTATTTCAAAAAAGAAGATTGCATTTAGTGTTTATTTTGATAGAGAATAATAAATATATTTTATTGATTCATCTTTGGCCATTTAAAGGTAACCCTATGATGTAGGAAAATCATTCTTGCATGTTATCAAAACATTTTAAACTTGTGGCAAGGTATACAATAGGTCAAACTGGAATGAAATCATTAGTTCAGATGCAAGCTCTAAATGATGTTTTGGGATTTATACCTCGTATTCCTTTAAACCATTCATTTACTGCTTCAAGTCAAGATCTGGCCTACATACTAATTGTCCTACTCTTTTCTTACAAGTTCTAACATTATTCAAAATGCTTTAAGCGTTGAATGTAGGAAACTATCCTTTTTCCAAAGATAAGAAAACAAATAAAACCCATGACGAAATATTTGTAATCTGAAGTCGAGGGCATTCGAAACTCAAGCTCAACCAAACCAACTGAACAAAAAATATTAAAACCCAGTGCCGACCACAAGTAAAAGGTATACCCCATGAACCAAAACCCTAGTGCCAAACCTCAAAACATGATGTTCCCCTAAGTACAAAACCATCGATTACCCCCCCATCACCGCATATACAAATAAACCAATCAAGGTGGGATCGATGAAACATTCGACCTACCGCAAATTCATCGATAAAATCCCAGAGGTCTAACGGACCCATGACTATGGCCTGAAAGGTGAAGACAAATGATGTGGATCAGGTGAAAACCATCATGGTCGGGTTAGTAAGGTAGAAAAAACTCAGTGCTTCTAAAGGTTCTATTGCAACCAGACCCCAAAGACTTCTGGTGATTGGTAGGTGAAGACAAAATCCTAAGGGTGAAGGATGAATTTTAAATACCACGACAGTTAGATGACGAAGGAAAACCCTAACCAACCCTAAATCCCCCAAAACGTCGTTTCATCAAACCTCCTAACACCAAACAATGAAAAGATAAGGCTTCAGGCCTACTTGGCAAATGCTATCGAAGGTACAGTGCTCGACGAATCAATCTATGAGCTCCAGGTGGAAATTGACGACTCGACATGTTCAAAACATAGAAAAATGTAACAATCCACAAAAAACAACCATGATATATGTACAAAAATCATTCAAAATGTAATAAATGTGGTTGTTGGGCATTCGATGGCGTGCAGGTAAAAAAACCTCATTTTGGCGACTAAATCACAAACCCCATCGTCAACTTTATTGAATCGACAAGAAAAAATAAGTCATAAGATAAAATTCATGACAGTTTTGGCTCCAAAATCTGGGTTCTTCTGACACTATTGTGGAGACTCACCAACATCTCCTGAAAACACACTGTTGGCATGATTCACGAAAAATAATCACAGGCAAGCAAAAAATCGGTTGCAAACCTTTACTTTCGCCGAACGTATCGGCATAAAACCTTGAATTATGTCAACACTGTCGGAAAAAACTCATAGGAAAACTACGAAGAACATGCAGTTAGAAAACTTATAAAAAGCTTCCGAAGAAATAGTGTCGGGCAGCAAACATGATCTCCTGCCAATATCTTAAGCGTCAAATTTTGATTCTAGTCGATACTGTCGGCTCCATTTTGGAAATGTCTTCCGACGAAAAGTTTTTGACCAACATGTTGGCAAGGAAACACAAGTGTCACCAATGTGGTTGAAAAAAACTCAACACATTTTCCTGCAAGACCTAGGCTCCGGACAAAATTGAGCCCAAACATATCGGATGATAAAGTCGAGTCCTCCCAACGTGTCGAATTGACTCGATGAGTTCATCCGACACATCGGGAGAAAAAGTTGAGTTCTAGCTTAGCAGACAAAGGCTTTTCTGACTTGTTGAAATAAAAACTAAATTCTGGAAAGGAACCTTAAGGAGAAAAAGTAGCCTAATAAAGGATAAAAGATAGAAATTCTAAGGAGGGGCCTTAAAATCATAAAAAATTTGAGGTAGTGGTTGCTGCAGCAACACACCCAACTTGATAGAATGTAGTTGAGGTCTCAAATCATGAAATACAACAGTGTTCCTAGCTTTCTAGATAAGCCACGAACAGAAAAAAGGGAGGTATAGGGGATTAGTCCCCAACTTCAACCACCTCCTCAAAAAATACATAAGAGAACAGTCTTCCCAGGGGAGGAAAATACCAAAATGAAAAGATACACCATGTCTGACAACTTTCCCAAAAATAAAGTCCCTAAATAAGTGCTCCATTGATTCAGCCTCAACAACACAAATATGGCAAAGGTTTGGACCAATCCATCCTTTTTTTCAGTAAATTATCCTAAGTGTTCACTTTATTATTAAGGTAGGGCCAAGTGAAACATTTGATCTTCAATGGGATCTTCCAAATCCAAAGCATGGTAGTAATTTGACGTGACACATCATTGAAAGACCACACCATCCTTTCTGCCACTTCATTTAGCTACAAACCCGTCAATGACAAAGAAGACACGTATCTCTCCCATTCCCAATACCAATCACTAGAGATATCCGAATCCTTAGCATAGAACCAATATGACCCTATAGTAGCAAAATCACATCCAATTATAACCTAGTTAAGAGTATTCAACCCAAAATCCTGGAGATACTCGACCAAAATCTGCGATAAACAGTGAGACTTCTCCAAAACGACAATGGGATCGATGCCCACCTGTGCTGATACTCCATTACCAACCTTCCAACAAAGTGATTTAGTCACCCAACCTAACACATGAATGAAACCATTCCAAACGACCGAGGTCTTAGCAACTGAGTGGTTGTCCAACCTTACCTCGTTTTTTATGGATAACTTACACAAATATTTAGTATGAATCATCATGTTCCAAATACCGGTACCATTCAAAGCCAACCATAGGATCTTCATCCTGAGGGAGATGTTAAACCAATCGATATTCTTGATATTCCAACCCCCACAAGAATAAGGTATGGTAATAGTATCCCAATTGGCCATATGTGAAACGTGATTAGTGGTTTTGGATGAGAATCTGCAGCAAAGGTTAATGGAATCTTCTGGAGAGTCTGCGGTATATGATGGTTTAGTGTCTACGTTTCGATTCATTCTTGGCTCATCTTCAGGACATTATCGATGCCTGGGAAATCTTTAAATCTCCAATTCATATAAATATAAAAGAGTCATAAGTAGCTGACACTAGGGTTTTTTAGGTTAGAAAGTAGGTTTAGTTGATGCTTCTTATGACATGTGTCTAAGAATCATCAACTAAACCACACCACATGAAATTGCACATGATTCTTTTGATAGCACTCAAAATCAAGCACGGGTTATTAATAAGGGAAAACCAATAAACATGAATGTCACTCAAGACTGATTTTAGGAGGATGAGACTACCTCCCAAAGATAGAGATCTATAAGTCCAATTATAGTCTCTCTTCTCAAATTTCTTCACCAGCCACTTCCAATCCTTAACAAGATAGTTCATAGCTTTCACCCAATAGCCAAAGTACTTAAAACCAACCTCAATCAGTTCCATTTTATACAGAAAATAAGACCTTAATATCATCATATAGGATGTTAATTAGATTATTCGAAAAAAAATTATAAATGTTGACCAGCATACTTGAAGCAGCATATAAAATGTTGATAATGGATCTAAATCATCTCCACTCATCTAAAGATCCCTGCTCGAATAATACAACATCATCCACGAAAATTATATGGTTGAGGGATAGGGTCGTTGAAAAAACAATGCCGGTGATGTTTCCTTTTCTTCTGGCATCAACTGTTAACAAGCTCAAACCTTCCACTACCAAAAGAAACAGTAAAGGCGATAGTGGGAAACCCTGCCTAAGATCCTGACTCACATTGAAAGAGGGCGAAGGTGTTCCATTGATGAGAACCGCAAAGTTTGCAGACATCATGACCCATAATCCAATTGAGAGTGTCCATATTCAAACCCACCTGCGATAAAATAAGCCTAAGCAGAGTCCAGTTGACCCTGTCATACACCTTCACAAGATCCATTTTAAGGATCAGAGCTTCTAGATTACGATTTTTAATGGAGTGTAGAGCCTCATGGGTGATCCCAACAACTTCTAAGATCTGTTGATTCTTGAGGAAGTTGATTTGTTCTTCATAAATCACATCATTCAATAAAGGCTTCAACCTATTGGAAATAATTTTAGTAATTACCTTGTATACTAGGTTGCATAGTGAAATCGGTTGAAATTCTGCAAAGGACTCGAACTTCTCACACTTGGGAATTAGCGTAAGATATGTAGCATTAAGAGACTTAGTAACAAAACCCTCCCTCTGAGAGTGTTCCACAGTAGCCAAGAGATCACCACCCACCAGGTCAAAAAAATACAAAAATATTTCAATCGTCCACCCATCAGACCTAGGACTCTTGTCATTGGAAAAATACTACAACATCGATTCAACCTCCTCAATAGAGACCGCTTGATCAACACCCTTAGGTTTCTCCAAATGAAAATAACTAGGAAACACTGTAATCACCTGCAGTTATTCATGGATATGTAAAGTATTGTCCTCTTTAAAATATGTGGAAAAAAAATCCACCACGACCCCCTTTAGTGAAGCATCATCTGTACATAGGTTACCCTCCTAATCCTGGAACTCCCAGATCATATTCATATTACGAGAGGAACTAGAAAAGTTTTGAAAAAACTTAATATTCTCATCACCCTGTTCAATCCATACTACATGACTCTTAAGCCTTAGTGTAGATGCTTCAAATGCCAAAATACTTTCTTTGTGTGTGTTTAGCTCTGTAAGTAGGGTTTCCTCCTCTGCATATAATATACCTGTAGGTTCCAATAGAAACAACTCAGCAATAGAATTCTCTATCGATTCGAGCTTAGCAAACCTAGCCACTTTCCTATGGCTCTCCCAGTCACTAACCAAATGCTTCAATATGTTGAGTTTCTCCACCAAAATACATATGTCCCCAAAAACACCCTTCACAACAAAGCGAGGCCATTGAACCTTAAAAAAATTAATAAAATCCACCTCCTTTAGCCAAGAATGGTTGAATATAAAGGGAGCAGGAGGTCTTTTCCCAACCTCCACCCAATCTAGAAGAATCAGGTAATGATCATAAATCTCCGAAGGCTTGGTCCACACCCGATGTAATGGAAGCCAAGAAACCAGCTGCTCTACAACAAGGAATCTGTGTAACCGCTTAACAATACCAGCCAACCCGGAATGACCATTATGCCAAGTAGGTGCCAACTTTAGAGGTATAATGTCTACTGATTGTGAGTCTAAGATCAATTTAGAAAAATAATCAGCTAATGGATCACTTCTCGCAGACTTGCCCCAGACCTTAGCACAAGATAGAGTGAAATCCATGTCACCTGCAATAATAAGATTGCATAAATTAAACAACCCCTTAGCCACAACCTGATCCCAAAATATTTCCCTCTCAAGATATGGGGCATAAATGTTAAATAATTCCAAATACAATAGATGTCACTGAATCTATCCTTGAGAAAGGTACCTACAACCATAAAAAAATGTTTACACCTAACAACCAATGGGTTCCACACAAATAAAAAAACACCGATAATCCCACAACATCACAAGCATGGAACTCCCTCCTTGGTTTGAGTTGGGAAAACGAAAACAACACCCATTCTTGAGAGCACATCGTCTCTTGAACAAAAACCATGTTCGGCTGAAGTTCATCGAACAACTTCTTGAGGGCTAGTAATTTGGGCCGCCCTCCAAACCCTCTAATGTTGAAAGAGACTAAACACATTAGGTAATCATAGGAGAGGGTTCCTTTGCTCTTAGGGCCTTGGAAGGTGGAGAAGAAGACATAGGTTTACCGGCTCGAGAAGCCTCCTTAATACTGGTGGAGAGAGGGATGTACTCCCCATCACCAGGAGCAGACTTGTTACCCCAACATCCATTGGAGATATTTGCTTTACTCCCCCTTCTTATCGTAACATTTTCATGCCTAGTAGATTCCAAAGGTAGACTAGAGGGAGACACTGGTGTGCGGTCTGAGAAAATAGGAAGCACTTCAAGGAGTGGTGGGTCTCTAAAAGAAGGTTGATTGGTGGGACTAGAAGAGCTGAGATCTAGGCCCTTAAGAGGACCTAGAGGTGGGAAGTTGTCGCATCTAGCCACAAAGGAGTCCCCACCTTCTCCTCCCCCCCCACAACATGAGTAGAGTCTAAAATTTCAGAAATACCCCCCAACACATCCTCCAAATGGAAACATGTATAGACGATGGGATAGAGGTGACCCCATCCCCTAGACACCCATTCGATCGAGAAGGCACAATGCAATCATGTGAATCCAACTGCTCAATACCATTAATCACCTCAATATCCTTCTTAGACAAATCAACATAAAAAAAATAAATGAGTGGATCCAACTTACCGACATCCCCAAGCGTCAACGACGTAAGCTAAGCAGCAACATTGTCTCGAAGAACAATAGGTACCGTCGGAACCAAATTGTAGAAAGATCGCTCCAAATATGCTCGAGCACCCAACATTGCAGGTACACGACCACCACTCCACACAGGGCACTTATCCCACAAACGTCTAGTCTGATGACAGACATGATAGTGAAAAGGGACATGTAGGTAGTCAATCCTTTGTACTCACAAGTGAGTACCCCAAGCCAGTTCCAAATCAACTGGTAAACCGTCTGAAATTTCACTTCAACCAGGACCTTAGCAAAGCGCTTGTCAAAGGAGTGTAGCAACTACGCGTCCAAGGAGATAAAATGACCGATGTAGTTAGCAATGCTCATGAGCATATCCCGTGACCAGAAGGGCAACAACGGGTTAGGGAGAAGTACCCAGAGGTGTCTCTTCAAAACCCTAGAATTCCTTGGGTCAAAGTTGACCCACCACCTATAGAGCACCAAGGAACCCTTACCAATGAGCCATTGACCCTCCAAAATGCGAGCAACATTTCTTTCTTCCAAAAACAAAATGACATACCATCCATTATATAATTTACTAATAGTCGACGCATAGTCGAAAAGGTGTTTCCAGGTTTTAGCAATCCATTCAACCCAACCTTCTTGGTCTAAGCGGAAGTATTTCAACCTCCCAACCAGAGCTCGTGCGCATAGAGATGATACCTTCTCCATAGTGGTGTCATTTTCCACCACAAACCGATTGTGTTCCTAGGAAGTTTTATAGTCTTTGACCTTTTTTCTAGGGCGACACCACTTTCCCTCCAAACCCACCATCTTGACATCCTCTTGCGCATGTTGCATGGCCGTAAGACACGACACCCCAACGATACCAATCCACCATAATAGAGAGTCGAGGAAACCATTCAGGCCAAGAATCACATGTCTTCCCCCAAAGTCAACCCTGACAACTGACAACCAAAACTAGACATACAGTCCGACAACCCTAAGTGCCAAGACCTTAACAATGCCATCGTGGATGGAAATTTTCAATGGGCTTAAAAATGATCTTTTGGACTTTAATTGCATGCTTCGCATGGTGCATGATCAAATGGAGGGTTGTTGAATAATATGAGGTGTATTTCTAATCAAGTTTTTATGATGGACACCATACTAGAAGACATTGAGAGAAACTGACGCGAGGAAGGGGGAATTGAAGGTACGAGAGCCAACTTGGACACTTGAGCATGAATCGATGCAGTCATTGTTAATATTCCCAATGTTTTGAGATAAAGGCAAGGGGGTAAGACTATGTTATATGTTATTTAGCTTACTCAATTCTCGGATAACGAAGGTTAATTCTGAAGGCTTACTTTTAATTTTTGTCTAGTCTATCTAGTTTAGGTGTTTCCTTTTATTAGGTTATGAATTTATAGTGCAAGAAGGATAGTAGTTTTTGTAATTATTATTGGCAATATGGCCTCCAAGATAGACTTTGGTCTTTTATCGACTCTTATTTTGAATACTTGTTTGGATAAGAAAACTCAATCTTTTTTAAACAATAGTTGTTTTCTGTTTTTTAACACCAGCGTAGATCCAAATCCTATGCTCTATCAAGCGCCGAGATGGATCAAATCTCTCAAGGTGCAAACCTCTTCTTAGGTATCCATTGATTTGATTTAAACCAAAAGACAAATCTTTTTATTTAAGGTCCACATATAATATTATTATTATTAATATTTAATATTATTAATGGCTAACATATAATATTTTTTATTTTGTTAGGACCGAACATTACAACATTTACCCATACATGGTTTTAAAACCATATGCAAGGCCCTCCTACAACCATGGGTTGTTTAGGAGGCCTTGCACATGGTCTTAAAACCATTTGCAAGGTCCTCATAAACCATGTACAATAAAACCATGGGTTATTTAGGAGGCCTTGCACATGGTTTAATAAAAACCATGTGCAAGGCCCTCCTAAACCATGTACAATAAAACTATGGGTTGTTTAGAAGGCCTTGCAAATGGTTTTAAAACCATGTGCAAGGCCAACTTTTTTTTGTGGATAATTCTTGTTATTTATTATTATTTTGTTAGGTAGGAACATTACAACATCTCCCCCATATTGTGTTTTTTTCCTGACCCGCATATTTTTTTTTACGAATAATTAAATTTTTACTTTTTTATTATTTTGTTAGGTAGGAAGATTACAACATCTCCCCCATATTAGATTGTTTTTGTGGCCGACATTTATTTTGGCCTATAATTAGAAAATTTATTTTTTCATTAATAAAAATAACGTTACGTAACGTTACATAACATTACAAGATCTCCCCCATACTAGGCTGTAGAGCGCCTCTCGGCGCAACAAAAATTCTTATACATTCATGTTTAAAAAAATATATTAACATTTTATTATAAACCAGTGTAGATCCAAATCCTAGGCTCTATCAAGCGTCGAGAGGGATCAAATCTCTTAGTAGGTATCCATTGATTTGATTCAAACCAAAAGACACATCTTTTTATTTAAGGTCCACATATAATATTTAATATTATTTATGGCCCACATATAATATTTATTATTATTTTTTATTTTGCTATGAACTAACATTACAACATTTCCCCATACATGGTTTTAAAACCATTACAACATTTCCCCATACATGGTTTTAAAACCATATGCAAGGCCTTCATACAACCATGGGTTGTTTAGGAGGCCGTGCACATGGTATTAAAACCATTTGCAAGGCCCTCCTAAACCATGTACAATAAAACTATGGGTTGTTTAGGAGGCCTTGCACATGGTTGTTTTAAAACCATGTGCAAGGCCCTGTTTAGAAGGCCTTGCACATGGTTTTAAAACCATAAACCATGTGCATGGTTTTAAAATCATGGTTTAAAACCATGTGCATGGTTTTAAAACCATAGTTTTATGCACATGGTTTTAAAACCATGCACATGGTTTATGGTTTTAAAACCATGTGCAAGGCCAACATTTTTTATTATTTTGTTAAGTAAAAACATTACAACATCTCCCCCATATTGTGTTTTTTTCCTCACCCATATTTTTTTACCGATAATTAAATTTTTACTTTTTTATTGTTTTGTTAGGTAGTAAGATTACAACATCTCCCCCATATTAGGTTTTTTTTCTAGCCGACATTTATTTTGGCTTATATTAAAAAAAATTATTTTTTATTAATAAAAATAATGTTACATAACGTTACAAGATCTCCCCCATACTGGGCTGAAGAGCGCCTCTCGGTGCAATAATAATAATAATAATAATATGGAAGGTTTTCCTAGCTCCGGAAAAATTAAAGTTGAAATTTACAAAGTTCATTAAATATTCAAATGAATGATTGATGTCTTATCATTAAAAAGTTCGTGTTCTTGAATCCCATTAGTAGATTCACCTTTGTGGATCCCTCGAAACCAAAGGCCAATTGATGGTAGTGTTTAGTCATAATGAATTAAAATATCTAATAAAGAATAGTTTATTTGTTGTTTTTTTATTAGATAAATAGTGAGTCAAGCCCCAAAGGATAGCTCAATTTGTTAGGCGTATGCACACTCTTCCGGTAGGGGGAGGTCACGAGTTTGAGCCTTGAGTCCTCCGGGTTTAGGCCTTCTGCAAGGAAGGTCGATGGTTTACCATCCTTAACATCTATGAATCATGGGGAAGTATTGGTGGGTTTCCCAACAAATTCCCAATTGAAAAAAATAAAAAAGATAAATAGTGAGTTAAACTTTGTATTAGTGGAAAGGTCTTTTGGTTTGGTTTTTCATTTTGTTGTTGGATTTTGGAAATAGGTGGATATAATTCAACAATTTTGATTAAATATATATTCTAGGGATATTTATTTATTTTGTATTATGTAATTTTATTAAATTTTGATGACTTTTGCTTCAATGTTTTAGAAAAACATTCTTTTAGGAAATAAACTTTTTGATATGAATGAATATCAATATCATTAATTAAAAGAGAAAAATATCTATGCTAGGGATATTTATTTATTTTGTATTAAATGATTGATGACTTTTGCTACACTATTTTAGAAAATCTTTTTTTTTTAAGAAATAAACCTTTTGATATGAATGAATATCAATATCATAAATTAAAAAAGAAAATTTTCAAGGTTGTTGAACCTTACACATCAATATAATTAATGAAAATTGATTTCTTTATTTATATGATTATATGTTTTATACATAATGTAATTATTGAAAATTGAAGTATTTTCTTTATTTATATGATGGCGTGTTTAATAAAACGTAACAGGTTAAGTAATGAATTTTATAATTTATGTGAATTTGTATAATACAAATTACTATGTTTTTATTGTGTTTGTAAAGGTCTTGAAATAAATGATGTAGAGATGCATGACACTGTTGGTTTTTAATGAATTGTTTTGAGGAAAGTTTGGATCTGATTGATATTAACAAAAGCATGCATTAAATTAGATAAGGATTTTGAGCGATAAAGTGGATATTTTATATATGTATGAAGTCAAGATCATTGCTTTGTATTAGGTACAAACTTATGTGTTATCTGGTTTGTACTTTTTCTTTCTTGATCATACTAATGGGGGTGGTAGATTTTGAAAAATAATGTGCAGCTTTTTTATTTAAAAAAACCACATTCACCCAAGCAAAATGCCTTACAATATCAAAAGGGAGCAGACTATAATACCATATTGTCGTACATATCCATAAAAGGTTAATAACGGACAATGACCCAACTATAGATCACATTGAGTCCAAAATATGGTACTCGCCTACCTCTTATCTCCTCAGTTAACTTTGTTTCAATTGGATGAGAGACAAACCTTACTCAAAGAATGGTTTGGATGATTTTTATATTTAACTGGTCATCTATTTGGGTTGACCAACATATATGTCTCTAATGACACAGTAGAGAGATCAAACTTCTTGGTGTGGATAGATGCCAAATTGTTAGAGGCACCATGGTTGTTTTGGTGGGGATGTTAGAACAAGAGGGAGGACAAGGAAGTTGTCATAGAAATGAAAATTCCTCATAAATAAAAAGAAACATGGGTAACCCTAAAGGCCCAACTAGCAGCTTTATTACCCCTACAAGGATCAAGCCTCAAAGTTGTGGTTACCATTATGGTTACCAGGAACAATTTTCAAAATGGTCACGTCATGATTTTTAAAAGGATTAATGGAAAAGCCACGCTCTTTGAACAAAACCCCTTTTGTTTTGACTCACTTAGTGGAAGGTTATTTCATTTTGATAGAACACCAATACATTCTATTATAATTTTGAAAAGATGAATATGTAGAGAATGAGATTTGTCATTTTGAATGCTTTGCACCTCATGAACCAAAGCTATATAGAAAGTATAATTTAATCATCTAGAATCTATTCTCAAGGCCTTGAGGTGAAGATGGATGGATTATCCGATGCAAAAATGTTATTTCTAGGACAATGACCTTTGTTAGAGGCTATGACCAATAGATAGTTGTACTCTTAAACAACAAATTATTATACAAAAACGCACAATGAGTTGGATGTTGCATATGTGTATCATCTTTTAGAGGGTTGGGGTGCCTTATTCTGAATAAAGAGTAACCCATCGACTCGTTCAACTATTAAAAATAGGAAATCATCCATTGACTATTTCGTCCATTTAACCTATTTTAGATAAACTTGCAAATTAAGAAAAAACACAACATAAATCTTAAAAAAAACCACAACTAAGCTCTTCTACCACAACACCAGAGCAATAAATTCTATAACTTAAACACTAAACAAACAAAATAATGAAAATAAAAGATTATCCTTCCAAGTACCCAAAACCCTAAGCCCTTAATCAGTGGAAAAATATATAATCCAAAACCCTCAAGCCCTTAATCAATCAATAGGGAAAATATACAATCCATGGCCATCTGTTGTTGCTTGTCCAAATATCTAATCCATATAATTGTTTGTTCTTGTGGTAATAAAACGATGAGTAAAGTCCAAATAGTTATGGTTGTAATGCGTGGAAAAAGTTATGGAATCCTTATACTGGCCTCCATTATAAAAAGTGAACTTCATCACCTATGTGACAAGTTCAATATGAATCCAACCATTTATCGTGACGGTACCATTAGAATCCAAGACACCTAAACACTATCAAAAGTTTTGGACTCCAACATTACAACAATGCTTCCTTCCTTCCTACCTTAAATTGCCACGTGGACATCTACGTACCTAGTTCCAGAGCTATTCACATTAGCATGACACGTAACCCTAAGAGGAGAGTAAATCAGCGTTCAACTCCCCTTACATATCCATGGTTTTTGGATTATAGTGGGGGACCACTCCAAAAAGTTTTTTGTTGTGGTTTGGGACACATAGGGGTCCATATGTCTGCCATTTTTAAACTTGGAAAAAAGTTTCCTCCCATGAAGATTTTCTAACATTATAGAAAACTTTGAAAAAGTTTCTGAGCCTTTTGGGTATCATCCGAAGCCCCTAATTAAAATGACAAATGTAAGGTTATGACCTACATCTAATCTTAATCTAAGATAACATGGTTAGTAATCAAAGATGCATAAATAATAACATGGTTGTTGTTTTTCTAAGATTTTTTTATTAATTGAAAATTGTGATACTCATAGGTGTGATGTACACTTTGATTCAAAATTTGTTATTTCAATGATAAGTCATTAAAATTTACTAAATAATTCTAAATGAAAACTGATTGACAAGTTATTAAAATTTACTATTGTTGAAGGTTGTTATAATACATTTTTAGTGTATTGTCTCATACCCTTACAATGAACAATAAAGATTAACGTTAATGTGAATGTTAGGGAATCTTTTAAATTAAAATAAGAAGGTTGTTATAATACATTTTTGGTGTATTATCTCATACCCTTATAATGAAAATAAAGAAGGAATATTTTAAATTATTTATTGCATCAAGAGGCGCTCTACTGCCCAGTATGGGAGAGATCTTGTAACGTTACGTAATGTTATTTTTATTAATAACAAATAATTTTTTTGATTATAAGCCAAAATAAATGTCTGCCAAAAAAACAACCTAATATGGGGAAGATGTTGTAATATTCCTACCTAACAAAACAATAAAAAAGTAAAAATTTAATTATCCTTAAAAAAAAAGGAAGATGATGTAATATTCCTACCTAACAAAACAATAAAAAAGTAAAAATTTAATTATCTGTAAAAAAAAATGTGAATTAGGAAAAAAACACAATATGGGGGAGATGTTGTAATGCTCCTACCTAACAAAATAATAAAAAATAAAAAATTGAATTATCCGCAAAAAAATGTTGGCCTTGCACATGGTTTTAAAACCATGTGTAAGGCCTTGTAAACAACCCATGGTTTTATTGTACATGGTTTAGGAGGGCCTTCTAGATGGTTTTAAAACCATGTGCAAGGCCTCCAAAACAACCCATGGTTTTATTGTACATGGTTTAGGAGGGCCTTGCAAATGGTTTTAAGACCATGTGCAAGGCCTTGCATATGGTTTTAAAACCATGTATGGGGAAATGTTGTCTATATGTCGGCCATAAATAATATTAAATATTAATAATAATAATATTACATGTGGACCTTAACTAAAAAGATGTGTCTTTTGGTTTGAATCAAATCAATGGATACCTAAGAAGAGATTTGATCCCTCTCGGCGCTTGATAGAGCCTAGGATTTGGATCTAAGCTGGTTTTAATTTAATGTATGGTTATGTTTGATGATTATAACCATATTTATAATAAAACTATTTTTTATGTGTTGTTATGTTGATTTAGAAAAAAAAATGATATGAAGAATTTTTATGTTTTTATAATATTCATAAAATAAAGTTTATGATAGTCAAATTTTAAAGGATTATAGGCTAATTTTGTATATGATAACAATACTTTGGAAGAAGTGGCTTCATACAAATATCTCAAAATGGATCTTCATTACAAGTGTAACTAAAACTATAACATTAAAAAAAAAAGATAAATGAAGGATGAAAGTTTATTATGGACTTAAAAAAACTTGTAAATTAATGGACTT
Organism: Pseudotsuga menziesii; assembly: GCA_001517045.1. Taxonomy (NCBI): domain Eukaryota; kingdom Viridiplantae; phylum Streptophyta; class Pinopsida; order Pinales; family Pinaceae; genus Pseudotsuga; species Pseudotsuga menziesii. The sequence continues at coordinate 139,467 of LPNX010685683.1, read as the reverse complement.
TGGGTTTGGGATAAGAAGAAACTCCTCCTCGAAACTCTCATCACCCCTATTATCTTGTATGGTTGTGAAATTTGAGGTTGCAACATCTCTAGAGAATCATGAAGACAAATAGAACAAATCCAAAAACATTTTATAACTTATAATCTCAAAATAAAATACAATACACTGTATCCTCATAAAAGCAAGTCTGTCCCCCATTAAGAATATGGCCATGACTAGGTACCTAATATACAAGAACAAGATGAACAAGATGGAAAACAATAGGCTTCCTAAGATTGCTTCGAATTTTGGTCGAACCCACATGCAACTTAAGCGAGATTGACATAAAGATGCCAAGTTTTGGCTAAATCATTGGGAAATTGAGGAAGACATCACTTTGTAGGATAATACTAAAACTATTATTACATCTAAATTTAAGAAGAATTCTTGGTGTAATAAATAATTATATGATAAGAGAAAATTAGGATCAACCCTAACCTAGAAGATCAAAGGTATCTCTACATTTTAAGTGGTGTAAAGAAGAAAATCATCTTGCTAAAATAAAAACAAACTATGTTACAATTTACAAGTCAAAAGAATTTGTCATTTTCATAACACTAAAAAAACACTTTCTCTATGTTTACATCCACATTACCATCTCCCTAAACTTTTAATTCTTCTAAACTATAATGACAATCTCTTAAAACTTTTTAATATAAAAATAAAATTTTAAAGGAACTAAAGTAATTTCTTAACTTTTCCAAAGTTGAGGAATCAATGTTAGTCTTAAACATTAATAACTATTATTATTAATAAATTATTTAAAAATAAAAAATAATAATAATAAATACCTTATTAAAATTCAATTTTAATTATTTATAAAATAATTAATAATAAATAAATTATATTTAAAAATTAATAATATTACTATGCAAAAAGATAACAATAAAAAAATCTAATTCTAATCATAATGGGACCTAGAGGGAGACCATGTCTTATCATCTCTAAAAAGGAAAGAAACAAATGACTCGTAATACCTTTGGAAGACCATGCTTGACATTGTCCAAAAAGATAAATAGCTAATGAGTGTGGGTAATTTATGTGAAAAAATAAAATAAAAAATCTAATCATAATGAGACCACGAAAGAGACCATGTTCACGAGGGAGACCATGTCTTATGATATTAAAAAAGAATGAAACAAATAACCCTGGATACCTTTGTCAAGACCATGCTTGACATTATCCAAAAGGATAAAAAAAACCTAACAAGTGTGGGTGGATACCTTTGTCAAGACCATGCTTGACATTATCCAAAAGGAAAAAAAAACCTAACAAGTGTGGGTAGTTTGTGGAAGACTATGTTTGGTCTTTTGATTTACTTCACATATTAACTAGGTAAGGGACATCTTGAAATGAGTTCACATTCTTATATTAACTAGGTATGGGACATATTGAAATGATTTGGTTGAAAGTTTTGTTAATAATGTTTTGTTAATAATATTTTATTATTAAATGAAATGTATTTATTATAAAATAAAATTTAAGAAATTTTATTTGTATGTTTATTTTTTTTAAGAAAGAAGTGGTTTTAGATTATTGTAATTTTGATATGTTAGAAAGTTAAGGAGATATGTATTGTATTAAAAATTATGAAAGTGTTATTTAATATGGAAGTAAGTATGGCACTATAATAGAAAGTGATATTTATTTTAAATTGACATAGTCTTACATAGATGTAAAATTCTTTCCACTCATAATATTTTAGGAAGAAAAAAGGTTTGATTTTCTAAATTAGTGTTAATGATCTCTTATAGTATCTTAATTTTATTTTCGTCTCTAATTCTAATCCGATGTAAAACACTTGGTCGTGGAGTATGATTAAGATTATATAATAAATTTAATAATAATAAAATGTGTGAAATGTAAAATATTTGTTGGTGGGATATGATTAAGACCACTGGAAAAATGGCTTGTTCACCAAAAATCCAACCATATTAACTAACAAAACAATAATAATAATAAATAATATAAAAATTGTAAATTGTAAATTTAATAAAATAGTAATTATACTTTGTATGATCTATTTGTTATTTTTTTCTTTCTTTTAATAAGAAATTATAAAGGATAGATAATTTATGGAAGATTATATTTGGTCTTTTGATTTGCTCTCCATTCATTCCATACAATTGTATCAATTTATTAATAAGGATCATATATATTTCGCCAAATACTCCAAATGAATAAACAGTAATAAAAGGAGTTTTGAAATAAATTAATTACAATTACCTTCAATTTATTAATAAGGATCATATATATTTGGCCAAATACTCCAAATGAATAAACGGTGATAAAAGGAGTTTTGAAATAAATTAATTACAATTACCTTCAATTTATTCATAAGGATCATATATATAAATTAATTACAATTACCATTAAAGGTAGGAGATATGTGAGCCCTAGGAAATAGGTTAGGTACTTTTTGTAATTAAAGATGTGAAATATTTATTTAAATTGATTTTTAATTTGATGTTTTAAAGGTAGGAGATATGTGAGTTGTAATTAAAGATGTGAAATGTTTATTTAAATTAATTTTTAATTTGATGTTTTAAATAGTGGGGAGTTTTTATTTTAATATTTGTATCATTATTATTTAAAAGTTAAAAGAGAATTAAAAATAATATTAATTTGAAGTTTAAAAATAAATTTTAGTCTGATAAAAGTTTAAAGAATAAAAAAAAAATTAAAAATTTATATGATTATTAACCTTAATTTTGAAAATCAAAATTATCTTTGAAATGAGAAAAAATCCACATAGTTAAAATAAGAACGGATTCTCATGAAGCATGCTGAAAAAGAGATCTTGTTGGCTTAAAGGATGAGAATAAAAAACACTTCCTCTTAGATTACTCACCTTACACCCATATAAGATTTACCTTCTATCTCATCAAAATTATAGTAATTTAGGAACACTAATCTTCAATTCTTTTGTCAAGTCCCCATCCAAATAAGACTACTTGCAAATAATGTCCAACCTATTAGATCTCTAAGTTGAGGTGGAGACCTGAATTTTGTAATAAGGGGGCTATAGGACCCAAAATGACCTTGGTTTACCATATTCACATTAAAATGGGCCACATAAATAATAAATGTTAAGAAAATAAGGTGGCATTGGTTCATGAAGACAATTGGAAGCTTGTGGAGTCTATGGGTGACTAGATTCCCCACGCACTTAGCATGACCTTCATCCAAATTCGAACCCAAGGGGAATGTAATGTGCTTGGAGGATGATGTGGTGTCACATAGCCCAGCATGAGCCAAGGAATTTGAATTAGGAGAGGAGAGTAACTCCCATGGAAGAGGAAGAGACCAAGAAGACAACGTGTGCCACTTTGAGGGAGATTCCATTGCACTCTATGACAACAAATGATGAACGATTATATGACAAATGTAACAAATTTAGACCTGATTGTAGACTTACGACAAATTTGACATGATAGGGTTAAAAATAGCCACTAAGAAGGCACACTTTGGGACTTAAAGGAATCCATTCAAATTGGGGAAAAAGTTGGAGCGTGAAGAAATAAGACAAGTATCATAGGAGTTACTAAACCACTAAGTTGAGTTGGAGGAATCCTGTGGAGGGAAATTCGACCTTACGAGGACTCATGAAGTTAATAAAAGGATGTTTTGAGGAAGTAGAATGGATTTTGATCGTTTGTTAATTGGCCTTTAGCATTTTGGAGAGCTTTTGTATGTCCATTGCATGGTGGGTGTTTACTGTCCTTGCTTGAACCAATTTTGAGGGAGTTGGATTTCTTTCCAAGTTGGTTGATGGAGAGGCCATTTAGACCTCTCAATGGAGCTTATTGATGGTGTATAGTTGTAGGTTGAGGTCCATACATCTCGAGTTCTCATCTATCTCTATCTTCTCTCACTCCTTCTCCATTCCCTCACACTCCCATGTTGATGGCACACTTGTTGGAGTGGTGCTTGCTCTTTGTTGAGTCCATTTGATGCCCAAGCTTGGGTATATGATGTATGGCTCTATACTTTCATGTCCATATGCTCTGTAGCTTGAGATCCAAGAAACTCATGTGTGAAAAGCTTGCATTTTCATGCCATTGAACTTCACTAGTTTTCATGAATTTGGCTTCAATCTTGAAGGAGTTTTATATCAGATTTGTATGAGGGTTCTTCTCTGAGTTTGATGATGTTGGGGAAGCCATAGATGATGTATGATTATGTACTTTCATGTCCGAATTCTTTGTAAATCGAAATCCAAGAAATTCATGTGTGAATTAAGCTTGTATTCTCATGCCATTGAATCACTAATTTTCACGATTTTGGCTTCAATCTTGAAGGAGTTTTATATCATATTTGTATGAGGGATTTTCTTTGAGTTTGATGTTGTTGGTACATTCATTTGTATGTTGTAGACGACCACTATATGTCATGTTACTCTCTGAACCATCTATTCTACTTTTAATGTGTCAAATTTGAGTTAGTAATGCAATTTCCATGAAAGTTACCATACAAATGTTGCACATCATAATAAGTTTGAGAGCTTAAGAACCTTGAATAATGATAGCCATTGATGTATGATATTCATCCCCATACTATGTTCTGAAAGTTGGGAGGGTGGTACTTGAGTTGGAGAGCCAAATTGGCCTCCACCCCAGGGGGGATTTGACCTCAATTTTCTAGGAAATTTACACTTTTTCTTCTTAGCCCCAAACCAAGTTGTAAAAGCTTAAAGTCAGATCCAAAGTGTTCATAGGTTATCTTGGGATGTTCTAAGACTCATTCTACCCTAGCATTTCAAATTGGAGATCATTTAAAGTGAGTTGAAACCCTCTACATTCTTGAGTAGTAAAACTCAAAAATTGACCAAATTACACTTTTCTCCATAATTCCAAATAAATATATTACATTTTTAAAATGCAGAAACCAAATAGCTTTTTACTTAATTGATATGAATAAAAGTTACTATTTATATAAAATTAATAATAATAATCTACCGTTATAAAATTATATTTATTTTTAAAAACTAAAATTTATGGAAAGAAATTCATATATCAAATAAGTTTTATATTATAAAAACTATTCACATGTGACAGAACAAAACATTAATTCTAGGACCAAGAAATTAAGTGTACCGTTATTCTCAACCAGTAGGAAATGAATTGTACCGTTATTCTCATCAAAAGAATGTAGTTATTTGACCAAATCACCCTCAGACATGCGTTTCACAAGGGAAAAAATAGTGTGAGATTCGAACGAACCTATCCGTTTTGTAACTTCGACTGTCATAAAAAGTTTCGAAATTACCCTAGCTATCTGACAACACCGATTCTCAGCAGAAACGGTAGTATATTCATCTGTCCAGCGGTCCATAACTGTTTAAAAAGTTCAGTCACATAACGCTAAAGGAAATTCTTCTTGCCCGTATGGATGTTGATAATATCTTCGAACAATCTGTTACAAACTAGCTGACTCTTCCTCAGGAATGAACAAGACTCTCAATGATTTCCTCCCATTTTGTTAGACTAATGATATCTCAAAAAACCCTCCTGGTCTTTCTCTTCGATTTTCCCCCTTCCCCATTTCATGAAATAGCACTCATCGTTATCACATGCCGCACGTTTTCAGAAGCAATTAGCACCTTTAATTTAGCACATCGGTTGATTTCTACTCCTCTGCTAAAGTTGGAGACAAGCATACCCCTTTTAACCAGTGGGCAAAATCTTTAAACAGTAGCCGACGAGCATTATGATTCTAAAAATGAAAAAGAGAGTAATGTGTATTGGATTTCGTTTCCAGTAATGGATCCAAGTGCACTCGGTAGTGGAGAATACATAAACGTGAGCAGAGTTGGCGTTTTGTTCAGTACTCTTCTGGGAATTTGTGTTAGGCTTATCGCGAGATATCTAGATACTGCCCATCGTACACGTTTGGATCTAGTGGCCTCTTTCCTCTTCCTCCTGACTTAAAGCTCTAGATGCTGGTCCCCTTTGCTTTGTTGCATAGATTGTATGGTGTGCTTATTTTACAAGCCCATCTCTACTCAATATTCTGGCCTTTCATGGTGTCCCAGCTGATTCCTTCTAGCCATCCTCCAATGTTAGCGCTTTATTGATCCTCTTCAGGCAGATCAGTTCTGATTGCAGAATTGCAGAGAGCTCAAGGAGATATTGCGTTGTAAGTCCTGAGTTTGGGAAAGAAGAGCAACAATGAAAGTAAGTCCAGATATTGAATTGAATTCATATACATTGATAGAAATCCCTGGCAATTATACCCAGCAGCTCTTATGATCTGAGATGGCTATGCTTGATATGATATTCACCAAAATCTAGAGCCCTGTTTGTATTGTTTATTTGTGCTGAATATGTTTCTTGACTACTACTGTTTGAGTTATCAAATGATATTTTCTAAACCCCAACAGCTTTTATGATCTGAGATGGCAATGCTTATTATGATATTCACCAAAATCTAAAGCCCTGTTTGTATTGGTTATGGGTGTTAAATATTGTTTCTTGAGTACTACTGTTTGGATTATGGAATGATAGTTTCTAAGCAGTTGAGGCCATTGCAATCAAAGGACTATTTAATGAGTACCTGCATGGTACACCAAATATATTTGATTAATGCATATAAGCATTCAATTATAATTGTTAATTTATTTTGTTCCATTGGCTGGTCCCATACAAGTAAAAAATTTCGGAGGTGCCATAAATTGAGTAGTGTACATCATATTTTTATGATGATAATCTTTGTATGTCTTTGCAACTTGTGGAATTGATGTCTCTTTTGTTGGGTGATTATGATTATACTGCGACGAATTTTTCAATGCAGAGAACATGGCTCGAAGATGAGCATCCAATCAGACACTAGCTGTACATATTATGTCATAGTTTTGTGGAAGTAAGATTGGATCAATATATAGAGCAAAATGTATCTATCAAGATTCAAAATCACTAGGCTACTAGAAAAATTAGTAGGCTATATTCTTGGATCATAGGTCTGTATCGAACTTACCAATATGTATTTACTCGAATTCTGAGTTTGATTTGAATTTTGGGCAGATCTTCAATTGGGTTCACAGAAAGTTTCGTCAAAATCCCCATGATTATAGTGCCAAGGATTCTTTTAATGGTAAGAAGCTTATATCTAGACCTCTCATATATCAAATTGCTCCCTATTTAGGCTGAATTTGCCTAGAATCCTATGAGATCTGGTTGACCAAGAACTGATCAAAATTGCGTTGACAGCAACATCGATTAATATGTAGTAGATTAAAAGCTGTGTTATTCTTCATTTTCCAATGTGTAATAGTATGTTAGAAATAGATTCAGATATTTTGGTAAATACTTTACTCTGGACTCGTGTGAATCAGGACACTGGTCGGGTATTCTCCAGGACAGTCCACTATCTTCTAAAAACTCTCTTGATGAAAGAGCCACGAGGGTCAGAATACCACGCGAAGATAAAGTTAACGACTGCATTCAAATAGACTGCTCTGTGAATAACAATAATGACAATATCGATGCGAAGAATGAAGATACCGAGGCCTTGTTGGGTTCCAGAGACTGTAAAGTTGCAATGCTGTTGAGAAACTGGGAGAATGGCTTGCTTACCATTGGAACCTTTGGGATTGACCAACGAAACGGTTATGGGTCTCTGGATGTTGAGAATTTCGGAATCAGTGAAACAGATAATGAAGAAGAGCTTATCGATCCGATTGAAATGGAGGTTCTGGAAGAAAAGCTGGAGGAGGCATTTGGGTCAGCTGGGAACAGTAAGATTACCGAGGATTACCATATGAAAGCTGTGAAGGCCCAGCAATTGGACAGCAAGGGACATAATATTTCAGACTGCAGCAAAGAATATTACATCAAAGATTTAATCAATTCTGGCCATGGCAATAATAATGACAATTACAATAACAACCATGGGAACAAGATCTATCCTTTGCAGGAATTCTTTGAGGTTCCACTGTTAGCTGAAACAGTCAGAAAGAAAGAGCATAGAACCACCTTGGCAGATCTCTTTTCTCGAAGCAAAAATCAAGCCAGCTCTACTCATTATGTACTGGACGATGGAGCCAAAACAGAATATGAACGTTACTATGAGCAAACTAAAATCAAACACGGTGAAAAACATCCGCCAAAGCCGGGTCGTTCGTTTGTCAAGAAGGTTCTTAAATGGAAAGGAGGAGAAGAATATCGTCCCAAAAAGGTTCTGCACTTCATTCTCTTGGTTTCCTTATTATGATCTGTCCATTCTCGTGGTCTTCATAAAACATATCATTTATAACAGTTTGAATAGGTTTTCTAGTCGTTCACCATTTGTTAGAGAGTTATTTATATCAACAATTGCTATTCAAATTGAATTAAAGTATGACCATCTTACATCATCAAACATATCAAGCATTACATAAGGCTCACAATAACATCATCATGTCACTTACTAGAATTGAACCTCCATGAAAAAAACAATCATTCCTCCCAACTATCCAAGCTACTCGTCATCTTCTTGTTATTATCTAAACATAGTATGATTTTAGATCAAAGAAATATTCACAAGTTATTCTAATCAAACCCATTGCCAAGTATTTTATTAAAATAGGTTATACATTCGCTTCTAGGCAGAGCCATTGCAAAGCATTTTATATTTGTTAAAATAGATTATACATTTGCTGCCATAGGTACAGATTTGTTCAGTGGTAAGCTTTTCAATTTAACTCTACTGTACTACTCTAATTTATATCTTGGCCTTGAAAATTATATGCTAGTCAATTGCACCTAGGTGCTCTGATATCCAGGTGAAAGTTCGTGCTGTTCTGGGCATAACCTTCACATACGAGTTCCATTATAGAAAGCTGTAAAGGCACCTTGAGGCCAAAAAAAAAACCTGTTTCAAGACCCGAAATTGAAAATATCGCTGCGTGGTGGGGTAGATTTCAAGTGTTGGAGGGTGGTTTTAGTGTTAAATAAATAAATTAAAAATGCAGTCTTGTATAATTGGGAAACCTTTGGCGTTTCTTTTCATTTTGAGGATTCTATAACTGTAAAGCTCCCCTGTGCAGCCTCCCCTATATTGAGAGATGTTACCTCTGACTTATTATAAGATGTAGTCTTATCTTATCATAATCTCAAAACAAAAACATAGAATATTTATCTTACTTATCAAACATTAAATCTTTAAATTTTGCAATGTCAATGATAAGTTAAATTAATTAAATTTATGCTACTATTAAATAGATCTCAAACTGTTATCCTTAGATGTAGAACAGTTGGTGAGGGGTATGGTTAAGAAGCCCCCTAAGCTCAAAGGTCGCCTGGTAACTTAGCCAATTAAAAATGTGCTAATCAAGAATGTCCACCCTACCAAAAAAAAAAATCTCAAACTACTTTTAATTATGAAAAAATTAACTAATTATTTCTATTTTACAAGCAATAATGATAATATTATTCCTCTAACATATATTTGAATATACTTCCACTTATATTAGATTACTCAGAGACTCACATCTAAATTGAAGGCATATCCTCCATCTACCTAAAAACAAAATCAATTTCAAAACCTTAAAATCAACATATATCCAATGTTCCCCAAGTTTCCAGGACGCGGGAGCGGGGAAACGCACGGTGGGGGCGTGTGGAGACTACCCCAAATTCTAGGGAAATTCGAGGGGGGCGGGCGGCGGGGGGCCTCTTATCATTTATTTATCCTTATCCTATAATATCTCATTTAATGATAATGTGCTCAAATTTTTGTAGGATAAAAACTCGCCAAGTTATACTGACATTGCCTTATACTGACATTGCCTTAGATATTTTCTTTTAAATGGATGCCATTGATTATGGCCCTATAACATTAATTAATGGATTGGTAGAGTCGAATAAGAATTTTTTTTTTTCTTGAAAATGAAACAGACATGTCTCCTGTTTAAGATTTTGGACTGACCCCATGTACTTTGTGTAATCAGCAATAACAATAATTCTGGTGCTTCATGTTTGCAGTGGGTGATGAAAATGTTGAGGAAAAAGATCTACCCAGAATCTATAGCTAATTTGCATACCAGTGAACTTATGGATGGACATATGGATATATCAAAAACTTTTGTAAATGCATCAAAGCTAAGGGACTTGCAGGATTCTGACAACAACTCTGCCATGACATGTATAGACCCAAAAAACATTTCGGCAAACCGAGATTATGAATTGGTTTCTCTGCTTCGTGATAGTTCTAAAGGAAGTCAAGAATGCTGGATCAAAACAGACTCTGAATGTAAGTCTATATGTGCTTCATCACAATTGCATGCAAAGAAACAGGCTTAGCAGATGCTAGTATAAAACAAAAGTCTTTAAGCTATTCTGTTTTTTAAATCTTGGAGGCCAATTTTTAGTCTCAATTGTTGCACCAAGAAGAGATGTACGCTCTTCAGCGTGGGTTGCAAGAGATGAGTGACTTATCTCCCACAAATTCATCTTCATCTTGGATTTTTTTTAAACAGCAAAAGGATTGCCCCTGTTTTTTTAATTTATCTAGTTACTTGATAATTCTTGGTTTAAGAAGATATATGTTAATTTTATATGATATTTTGGTTTGAAATGTCTTTACAATTGTATTTCTATGATTTAGACTTCTGTCTAAGTGTGTGCAGATAGATAGATACAAATATATCAATGTGCAGAAGAGCCATATATATAGTTAACGCACTCTTTGACTTGCAGATGTTGTGCTGGAGCTGTAAACGTTGGAGTCTAACAGCAAGTCCCAGTTTCCAAAACTGTTAAGCAAGCATCTATCACAAGCCAATCAGCCTTGGATGATGTTCTGGCTGTCACCTTCAAGTATTTCCAAGCACATTTCAGATTGACTCTTATTAAGGTTTATCTGCTTCAAGGCTTGAATAGCTCTGATATTCATCCTTGACTTGCAGGGGGTGTTGATGCAGTATTATTATTATGTTTGTGATTGGAGTCTTCTCTCATTTCGTCTTCAGACGGGAATGTTCTAGTAAAATAAGCAGATACCTAATCTGCTTGCTTAAAAAGACTTTTTTCAAAACATTGTTGTAAAATTAGCAGGTAAACCCTAAATCTATCTAAATAAATTAAAAACTTATTTATTATATTCTTGGTTGAGAATTGGATACTATATTTTCAAAGCGATATATAGATATATATTCTGTGTATGTGTATGTAGATGGTTTTCATTGTGACACTTAAAAATATAATTTTTAATTTTGACTTCCTAAATATTGATAAATGAAGCTTCTGTGTATTGATTAGGGAAACATCTATATTCCATATTGATCAGATTATAATTCTGAATTGCTTTGGTCATCCATGGTATCCTCCATTTAAACTTGTTATAGATTGTTGAACAAATGCTGATCATTTTCAAATGACTTAAGTACTTAGAAAAGAAACGATATCAAGGAATTTCTCATATGGATAAAGGATTGTAATTGAAATTGTGATTGAGTGCTTGGTTTTGCAGACTATCTAATAGTTTAGTCACTTTTAAACTTGATATGGACCATAGGACTTGCATCTGAGGGAATATTTTGGACTTGCATCTCATAATTAAAGTTGAATTATTTTGAACATGGTCTTCAATATCTGTATATTTAGTTTATAAGGAGATGTGCGTGATCTATATATGCATTTTTCTTCTTATGGAATCAAGCTCAAAGTTCAATATGCTTATTAAATTATTTCTTTGACACTAAAGTTAAAACACATTGGGAATTTTATATATTGTTTGCTTCACCCTTCGCCAACTTCTTTGTCCAGCTGTTATAATAAGATATTATAAGTTATGTAGATTGCATTGAAATCAGCTTTCTCCGTCGTTTAACTTTTACCTACCTTTTATCTTTTGTGTTTTGTTGTTTCAGTGAAAGTTAAATGTGAATTTCCAAACTTGATCTCAGAATTCAGGACTCGTATGATATTAGGATGTTGTTTTAGATGTGGCCGTGCCTATATAAAGCTTACAATGTACGAAATGCACCAAGAACAATACATTGATGGTGCCCTTTTGAATCTCAAACTAAGGACTCTTAGTTTCATCCTGTCAATTGTCTGCTCTTTAGACATGACCTTTACCGGATTTTCTTGTAGAGCTTTAATGGTAATTGTATTTAAAAAGAAAAATGATTGATGGTGCCCTTTTGAATCTCAAACTAAGGACTCTTAGTTTCATCCTGTCAATTGTCTGCTCTTTAGACATGACCTTTACCGGATTTTCGTGTAGAGCTTTAATGGTAATTGTATTTGAAAAGAAAAATTATTATTTTCTTTAAAAGCTTTAAAGATTTTTCTTAGATAACTTTGATGGTTATTTTGTTCTTTCTAAAAACTTGTCTTTCTGTTTTTCATGTATAACTTTAATGGTTCTTTTCTCTTCTTGAAACTTGTCTTTATGTTTTTCATAAAGAACTTTAACAATTAGCGTGTAGCAAGAGATTAAATGTATTCCTATATTTGTGTGACATAGATGATCTGTCTTCTCCATTTATTTAACTTGAGTTAGATCTGGTTGGTTGTCAGCTTTGTAGCAAAAGGCTTTAAGTTTTTACTAAGCTGTATCATAATGTAATCTATAATTTAAAAATATGTTTATGTTTTAACTTTTTCAGTATGATAATTTTTTTTTGTTTCCAAGGAGCTGACTATTTGAGGGTATTTTATAGGTAAAATCTTTCTTTATGTTTTTAGTATGATAATATTTTGTTGTTTTCAAGGAACTGTTTATGTTTTTAGTATGTTAATATTTTGTTGTTTTCAAGGAGCTGATTTTGAGGGAATTTTGTAGGTAAATTCTCTTTTTATGTTTTTAGTATTATAATATTTTTGTTGTTTCCAAGGAGCTGACCATTTGAAAGAGCTAACCTATGCTAGCATCCACTTTAGAGTGTGAGGACAATGATTGTAGTGCTTGTCTCCTCTACTTAACCTTCTCAATGACCTACACAAAAATCCAAATCCCATCCCTTTGGATTGATGGTTGTCATAGTTGAAAGGTCATGAAATAACCAACCCATGTAGGGTGTTAGGCAAACTTAATTAAATATTGAGGAGTAGATGAACTTCATTTGTGCTCATTTCTAATAAAAATTGCATCATGGAATGGGTGAGGCTTGTCAAACTTTGCTACAAAACATAAAATATTGTAGTTTCCAAATCTTCTAAAATATATTGATATTGTCTATCTTCAAGAAGTTGTTGAGATTATTATTAATCCTCTCTTTGACCACATAGTCTAATTGTCTATTTTCCTAGCTTAGGAGGTCTTCATCACTCCACTAGTGCATGGGGGCACACCTAGGAGACATTTGTCACTTACTGCACCTGATTGCATGCATTTAGGTGCCCCAGGGACCAATCCCTATAATTTAGGAACCCACTATGAGTGCCACCAGCAGTCTCCTTCAGTTGGCCTTGGTAGGTAATCAATTATGTTCAGTTACCATCAGTTAGATCAAAATCAGTTAGCATAGCACCAATTTGCATGATTTAAGGGAGTATGGGCACCTTTGCTCACCTACCATCATTAGTTAATTGATTGTATACTGAGTTAGTTATCCGGAGTTGCATTAGTGAGCTCGAGTGGTGATTTTCCCACACTGAGTTAGATCCAAAGTTAATCCGAATCGGTAGATTCAAATCATATCTTAGGTATTTGAATTATCCTATATGTATAACCATTATATTACATATTAATTACTGATTCATGAATATAATCATATTATTCCAATTTTGTCTCTATGTGTGTACAATTTTTCCATGAGTAATTGATTAGTCTAAGCTAAATTCTTCTCTCTCTTCTGCAACCTTCTCTTCTCATTTGAATTCATTCAAGCCGATGATCCTATGCTTCATTGAATTTAACAGAAGTCGAAGTAAAATATTTTTCTCTTAGAATGACTTATAGATGATTTGGTTAAGCACCACCTATTTTTTTCAAACCACTAGGAAAGTTGAGCAAGTTGTCACTACAATCACCCCAAAAAAAATCTATTGTAGTTAACTAGGAAACAAAGCCAACACAGTAGTTGGTCTTATTGAATTTATATGCACACACACACACACACATATATATGAGAGAGAGAGAGAGAGAGAGAGAGAGAGAGAGAGATGGTTGGTCAATGTACTACCAAAGGCTACCTAGTTTATTTGTGACAATATTGTCATAGTGAAAAATAGAAAATGTATAGAAGGGAAACAATGAATTTAAATGGCACAAGGGGAGAAGGGTGTGTTCATATTAAATCTAGAATAGGGTTATGCAAACCGAAATAGTTTTGGTGCCATGACTAGGTTAAGTTATGGTTTCCATAAAACAAATTCTAAAAGATCCACAAGAGAATCGAAAATACACAATAGTGCTATGATCTATGAATATAACAAGGTAGTAAGCTTGTCTTGGTCCTAATGGAAGACATAATCTCATATCATTAGAAAATATAGCTTTCATCTCCATGGTGGCTAACAAGTTTAAGATTCATATAATGAGGTTTATTTTGAAGTATCACGCCTTTAAAACCCCAACTATATTGTCTGAATATCAAAATAATTGTCTACCCAAGCATAAGGGAGACAATGCTTGGATTTTTTGGTGGGAGGATGCCATCTCTCAAATTGTGGCCTTATTGCAAGGTTATAGCTAACATATTTCCTTTTCCATAAGGAAAAGTAATAGGGTAATCAAAGAGGAATTTGAGTTCATGTCTCAACTTCTTCAAAAAGATCCTTATGATGAAGAGAAGCAAGACCAAACAACCAATTATGATATCTTTTAAAAATGGATGAGACTAGTAGGACTAGGGAAGACAAACTTTTAGCACAAATTAATTTGTTTATCAATAGAGATAGGCCCATTAAGGCCTTCTTTAAGGATAAATCCACCAAGTAGGCCAACAAAATAATTGCAATTGTCAATATATAACTAACTACTTGATATGGCATAAAGAGATTGAAACAGAATATGTAAATCATTGAAAAATGGTGCTTCCAAGGCTAGGAATAAAGTTTAAATTGAGGAGTTAAAGGTGGCAATGCAAATGTGCATATACATTGTATTTTGTTTCCTCTCAAAAGAACATATGAGGGCCTATGGCTAAGCATTGACCCTTGATGACTTGACAACATCTCTAAGAGAAGTGATAGATAGTAAGGCTATTGGGATACATGGGTTTTAATGTGAGTTCTAGAAAGCAACCCATAATCAAAACTATAGTTGGGTACTTGAATATTGAAGGGGAATCTATAAATCACTACAAAATGGTGTTTCAAGCCTAGGACCACATGTTATGCCCCATTTTCAGTGTTAATATTTTAATTTTTTGCAAGTTATATGTTACCCTCATATACTAGTTTTATGGCATTTAAACCACAATAGAATTTGTTGAGAAAATATGATGCATGACCAATGTCATCACAATTAAAGGCATTTCTACAACTCATTTGAAGCACACATGGAAGGGAGCATTACATAGGATCCATATAAAGCACATTCAAGATGTGAAGGTTCCACATAAAGGTTGTGCATGCAATCCCATTCTACCCAATGGCATTATTATTTGCATAACTAAAAACTAATCGAATCCCACAACTTCATTGAAATAACCAAACAGACACATCTACACTATTGTTAATAGCATAGAGTGAACAAAGGGAAGCCACAATATCCAAGTAGGTAAAGTGAAACATACACTAGAAACCGTCAACTTTGAAAATTCAAGGAACGAAATCAATATAGGCTACAAACTAAGTCAACTAAAAAAATAATGCATCCTAATATCAAAGCTTTAGAGACATGCAACCAATATATAATCAAACAATAAAAAATTTGCTCAAAGACAATGACCATAGAGCCAAGCACTATCAAGAATTCTAGCCAAAAACACTAATTAAGACAAACTCAATAGCTAAAAATAAGAACAATGCCCATAATTCCAATATGCAAGATAAACAATTTCCAAATGCAACATTTCCACCCAAAATTGCAGAGAAAAATGAATAACTAGGAAAGTTCAAGGTCAAATAAGGATTCACTTAGAATACTAGAGCACACATAAGATTAACACATTCAATCACATAAGCAACCCAACCAAATAGCTAGAGGAAAAACAATTCAACAAAAAGAAAACAAACTACAAACCTACCTTATCTTGTCAACAAATTGAATAATGGTGGGTAAGCATGCTAAGTTCCAACATGTTGGGTAAATTAATTGCTTATTAAAACAAGCAATTCCAAAACATTAATTATCAACCAAGGCACGTCTGTTTGTGCAAAGTTATCATGCAAAGTCTATGCAGATAACAATTTCTCTTCTAACATTGGATGTGTAATATGTGTTGTAGTAATGTAAATCAATTCACCCTTTCATTATTGAAACACAATTGTAGGAATTGAAATCAATATAGAAAATGAAAAAATTAAAGTAATGATGAAGTAAACACATAATGGTGCAACCACACTAATCTATGAATATAACAAAGATGCATACATAAATAACTTGAAATTAAACAATTAGAGTAATGTAGAAAGTAAACACACTATGGTTGCAACCACATTAATCTATGAATATAACACAATTGCATAAATAAAGAACTTGAATTAAAAGTACATTTATAGAAATAAATGAATCAAAATAAAATACATCTTATGCTAAGCAATATGAATAAGTTAGTCTATTTACAAACTAAAGAACTATAATCTACATTAACAAAGATCTCAAAAGAAATATAATTTTATTCCATCATAACTTGGATTGTTGCTCTAAGAGTCCTCCCCTTTAGAATGGACAAGACACTCTTATTTATACATAAAACTGGTTGAAACTAAAATAACAAATAATAAATACATATCCAAAAGTTTCTCACGCATTACAAAAATTTGCTAATAATTAGCAAATAGAAAATCAACACAAGGTATTTGTTAATTATTCAAAACTAATCAAACTAATCTCATTTATGGTTCCAAGTTTCTCTCCTCATCCAAGAGATGAATCTTTAGTCATTGAAAAATGGATTTTTGTGGATTTTCAAAGCTCTTCATGGAGTAGCACTGGGAGTAACATCAACAATAATAGTAGGAGTAACAACAGATAGTAAAACATCAATTTCTCAAAATGTATGATCTGGTTTTTTGAGATATTTTGAAGTTAGGCTTATATTGGCTTAATAATGTCTCATATATGAGTTGTAGCAAATGTTATGGAGTAACGACAAGTGGCCTGGAACCGTTCTGCAAAAGTCATCAAACTCATCTATATTTCAAAGATAAATGCAAAATATGTTATTTTTCCAATGTTGTTGCTAGAAATACTCACCTCCTGCGGACAAGAGTTGTATCCCTAGCATAAAATCCTTCACAACTAGAACAAATGAATAGCAACAATAAACAATACTTTCCCTAAGATAAGTAGATGCTTGGAATGAAACTTTCACTTGATACAGAATGTGATGCTCCAGCCTTCAAGAGTACTATTTCTCCACAGTTTACTTGCAAAAACACATCACAGAGCACACAAGATCAAAAGTACCAAATGCAATATACTATATTTTATCAAATACTAAGGAGTTTCATAACAAAACCAGTGATTAAAACACTATAAGAATTATGGGAAAGTAAATTTTATTGCATAATCAAATAAAGAGAGATATTACATCCGATATGCCTAAGTGTTGAGATGTCTCCTCTCATGCAAAGTCTTGTCTCCAAATATTCAACTTGTCTTCCTTATGATCACCCTAGATTTGGCTAGAATTTTGGTGTTGTAGCATAAATTTCCTCTCTTTACCCATGGGGGTTGAGCCACTACTTATAGCTCTTGGGAGGATATGAATGGTTGAGAAAATGGTGGATGAGGTGGAAGGGAGATCCTAATAGGGGGGATCTCAAGTCCAAGTGGTCCAAAAGAGTAGGGATGAGGGTGTCATGAAGCTGATCTTCAAGAAGCTTCATGAATCTTCTCTTTTTCCTTTTAAAACTTGAGCACCGCTCTTTTTACATGGAGACAGAGCATTACCAGGGCTGCACCGCTTATTGCTCAAAGGGTTTAGGTTCTGACACCACTCATTGTCAACTAACAAATGGTGTTACTGACAATAATAACACACATTGCACAATGGGAAAAGCGGTGGTGGACACAAATGTAAAATAATGAGTCATGGCCAGTGTTTAGATTCATATTTTGAGGATTTGAGGCAATTTCTGATGTTTTGGTTCTCAGTACATGGTGGTGATGAGAATTGTGTGTAACATAATGCCCCCCAAATCACGAGGATAGAAAAATAGGATAGGTGAAAGCTTTGTAATAACAAGCTATCGGTTCGAGGCAAGAAATTGCTTGATCGGAGATCTTCATCAACTCGGTTTTTCTATAATACATCAATACTTTGACTCTTATACAAATGACTCCTCACCATGGCTACAGACCAATACAAGGAAGATCCATGTGAGGGATGAACAATCATGGCCACTAGAATACATCGTAGATCCATGCAAAGAAGACTCAAACACATGCATAGCTACCAGACATACAATCTTTGTCATGTCCCGAATTCAATAATTTCCAAATAAGACTATTTGCAAATAATGTTTCACCAACCTACTAGTTCCCTAGGTTGAGATGGAGACTCATAAATTTTGCAATAAGGGGATATGGGACCCAAAATGACATTAGTTTACCATATTCACATTTAAATGGGTCACATAAATGATAAATTCTAAGAAAATAATGTGGCATGGGTTCATGAAGACACTTGAAAGCTTGTGAAGCCTTTCGGTGACTAGATTCCCCGCACACTTGGCATGATATTCATCCAAGTTTGAACACATGGGTAATGTAACATTATTGGATGGTAATGTGGTGTCAAACATCATATAATGAGTCAAGTAATTCAAATTGGTAAAGGAGGGTAACTCCCATGGAATCAGAAGAGACTAGAAGACAAGGCATGCCACTTGGAAGGAGATTCTATGCACTCTATGACAACAAATGATGGAATATTCTATGACAAGTATGGAAAATTCATGACTGATTGCTGACATATGAAAAATATGACATGTCAGGGCTAAAGATAGCCACCAATAGGTCTAATTTGGGAGTAAGAGGAACCCATTGGAATTGGGGAAGGAATTGTAGCATGAAGAGGAAGACAAGTGTCATGAGAGTTACTAAACCACTAAGATGAGTTGGAGGAATATCATGGAGGGAAATTAGACCTTAGGAGGCCTAATGAAGTTAATAAAAGGATTTCATGAGGAAGGATAATATATTTTTATCATTTTTTAATTGGCCTTTGGTATCCTGGAGAGCTTTTCTTGTCCATTGCACAGTGAGTGTTCACTCTCCTTGCTTGTGAACCAATTTTGAGGGAGTTGGATTCATTTCCAAGTTGGTTGATGGAGAGGAAATTTAGACCTCTCATGGGAGCTTAATAAAGGATTTTTATATGCATTTTTAAGGTCCATACAGTTGAATTCTAATCTATCTCCCCATTCTCTTGTTCCTTCTTCTCCATTCCCCACACTCTCATTTGATGGTGCACTTGTTGGAGTGATTATTGCAAATTGTTGAGGATGGTTGATGCCAAAGAATTTATTTATGATGTATGTATCTATAATATCATCTACATATTCTCTGTAAGTCGAAATATAAAAAATACATGTATGAAAGGCTCACATTCCTCTGCTCTTGAATGACTAGTTTTCATGGATTTGGCTTCAATATTGAAGTAGATTTATATCAGATTTGTGTGAGGACATTTATATGAGTTTTATGATGATAGGGAAGCAATATATTATTTATGGATCTGTAATATTATTTCCACATGCTCTGTAAGTCGAAATATCAGAAATACATGTATGAAAAGCTTGCATACTCATGCCCTTGTATCACTAGTCTTCATGGATTTTGGCTTCAATCTTGAAGTAATTTTATACCAGATTTGTATGACAGATATTCTATACATTTGAGGTTGTTGTGATAGCCATATATGATTTATTACTCTGTAACTTCATGTCCATGACCTCTATGGATCGAAATCCAAGAAACTCATGTGTGAAAAGCTTGCATTCCTATGCCATTGAATCACTAGTTTCCGTGACTTTGGATTCAATCTTAGAGGAGTATTGTATCATATTCATGGGATGGTTTTCCTTTGAGTTGTATGATATTGGGGAAGACATTTTTATTTCATATATTACCACCATGTTTCATATTACTCTTAGAACCATATATTCTACCTTTCCTATGTCAAAGTCTAGCTAGTAATGCAAATTTCCCTTAGGCAATTTCTATGAAAGTTACCCTACAAATGTTGCAGACCATAATACATCTGCAGAAATTAATAAATATGAATAAATACAGTAATTTATGTCTGATACTCATTCCCATACTCTGTTCTTAAATTTTAGAGGGTCGTACTTGATTTGGAGAGCTAGTTTGGCCATCACCCTTGGGGGGGTTTGAACACAATTTCCTAGTAATTTTGGTCTTTTTGTCATTATCCCCAAACAAGTTTGCAGAGGTATAAAGTATGATACATGGTATCCATAAACAACCTTGGTATGACTTAAGATTCACCATACCATCTCCTTTCAAATTCAGGACCTTTTGGTGAAATTTGGAACCCTCTAGAGTCATGACTAGTTAAGCTTGAATTTTGCCTGAATTGCACTTTTATCGAAAATTTCCAAAAAGGGACATTACAGTGGTATCATATCATGGTCCTATAACCTTTGAATTAATACCATCCATTGAATAAAAATTTTCATATATGTCTTTTTTTCATATTCGACCCACCAAGCCCACTTTTCTTCCTCTCCCACCAAGGGAAGAAGAAATTACAACCAAAGATATTGAAGCATGCTACTAGGGGTATCAAACTTTGAGATGGGATATTTGTGAAAGGTATTATTTGAAAGAGTATCTTCTCAAGTATGTATTTTTGTACAATAAGGAAAATGAGAACTCATTAAGGAATAATCAGCAATGCACAAGTATGGAGGAGGCCAAGGAGATACCGATTTCTGTGGGTGGTGAAGCAGAAAAAGCATTACATCAAGAGGATTGAAAGTCACTGGAAAATGAATTTGAAAAATATGAGGAAAAATCACATGAGAATGAAGAAGAGTACCTTGAAACTATTGAATATCATTCTTAAACACATTCTACTATGGACATGGACCAAAGGGCATCTACTGATGAATGCTTGAACTGTGAATGTGTACCTACTGATGGGTGTTCACAACTCTATGTTGGTGACATAGAGATCAGATTTGAAAATGTTGCTGTAAGACAAATTTCTCATGAGCATAAATATGAATACCTTGTAACAGCTAATGAAGAACCAAGGTCAACTTCCCCATCACCACTTGAGCTTCAAGAAGTTGATCAAATCAAGAAGAAATAAGAAGAGGAAGTACCTCAACAAGAACCTATTTTTATTGAAGAGTATTTGAATATGAGTGAAATTAATATCCATGAGGCCCTTAACATACTCAATGACACTAAAGCATTGGTATCAAATTCTTGCTAGAAAGTTTCTTCAATGGAGGAGCCATCCTTCGTTGAAGACATGGAGAAGATTCAAAGAGCAATGTGCACAATTGAAGGTAATTTCATGTCTTTGATTTTTAATAGAAACAATTTGGTTGAGATTAATTAATGGTTACATGAAACATATTTGAATAATAATGAAGATATCCATAGGCTCAAAAATCAAAATGAGCAACTTCTTAAGAGGTTGCAAGATACTTGTTCTTCCTCCTATGTTTCAGATTTTCATATGGTAGATTGCTTGGAGGATTCTCATGACATGAGGGATCATGAGATACATGGAAAATTTCAGGTTCTTGAGGTGTTTGAAGATGACCTTGATGAGAGCCAATCAATTTTTTTTCTGGAAGAGGAACTTGAGTTTACTCTTAAAAATGGTTGCACACTTTTTGAAGAAGTGCACGATTCCACTACCTTGGAACCAACCTATGAGGATGTTTTTGAATTTTTGAGGGAGGTGCATATTCCTACCCTTATGGAGCCTTCACATGATGAAAATTTTTCACTTTCTAATCCTTTGGGTGAGTTGTATCTTTCTCTGACATCCTACACTTCCATATTTTGTAGCATTCATCCTAATGAAATATGGGTGAAATGTTTCTTTTTAATGGTGCCACATGAGGAGTATGAAAAAAATATCTCCCCTTTTGAGGATGACATGATTAGAGAACCATATTATTTAAATTTGCAGCAGAATCCATTGTTACATTATGATCATACACATCTACATGGATGCACTTATGGTATTCACTTGAGTCACCTGGAGACTCATGATTTTCCTTGCTCCTTGCCTAGCCCATTTGATGTTGGAGGAACTTCATCCCACACTTGAGTGAATATATATATGATTGAAGAACATTATTGTTGGTAGCAACATACTTTGTCATTTCATGATGATATACATATTCATTGTTGTATTGATGAGACTTCTTTGAGCCACTTGAAGTCTTCATGTTTTCTTTCCTCCTTATTTAGTTCAGATTTTGGTGGAGGTTCTTCATTCGCTTCTTGGATAAAAGAACACATGGCTGATCATTATATTGATGTATATTACATTCTTTTGGAGCAGAATGATAGGACATGGTATCATCACCTATGTCATTGGATCAGACCTGATATAATACTTGATGCTTGTGTGTATGGGCCACATGATGATCTACTTACTTGGATGTACATGCACTTTCATGATTATTTGATGATGCACCTTCTTGATGTTTATTTGTATGATGTTGTTATGTAGTTTCATGATCTATATTTTGTACTCATGATGTTTGGAAGGGTTCCATACAAGCAATGGGATCCTGGAATTTCTTGGTTTCATCTCACTTGGAGTAGCAATTCAATTTTTGGTTTGAGAAAGAAACCAACCTTTAGGTGTTTGAGTTCATCTTTGCAGAGTAGTGTTCTAGTTTCCTATGTGGGAGACCTTTTGAGAAATGGGTTAATTTTTCACATGCTTGGTGTTCATGGAATTTAATCATAGACATTTCACACCATGCATGTATTAGGATCATATGGGACCCTAGGATCATTTTTTGTCTCATTGGTTTCAATTTTGGGGGACAACAAGCAGCATTGGAGATTTAGTCATCACTTGAGAAGATGATAGTAATCAGAGTAGTGAATCAACAATCATGGTGGTTCCTCTTTGAAGTTTTATTCGAATCTTAAGAAACTCAAAGTTTGGTAACTCATCACCAACTTCAAAGAATTATACAGAATCAAAAAGGGGTGAAAGTTCATAAAAGGTTTCCAAAATATGGAGGTAAAGATTATTTGCACATATTTGGTTTTTATGTATTTGATTAATCCTTTTGGTGTTAGTGGTGATGTTACATGATATATAAATATGCACAATCCACATCTCTTTACTTTTGGGAGCACAAAATTGTAGTACATGAGTGCCACTACTCAAATTGCAGCTAAAGAAAATTAATGAGTAGAACCATAAGAGAGAACTTGGTGCAAGGGAAGGAGTACCAAATGAGGATGCCACTTTGGAATATAACCAAATTTTTAGAGTAAAAACTTAGCATTTCTTGAGGACAAGAAATATTAAGTGGGGAGGATTTTTCATGTCCCCAATTAAATAATTTCTAGATAAGACTATTTGCAAATAATGTTTCACCAACCTACTAGTTCCCTAGGTTGAGATATAGACATAAATTTTTTAATAAGGGATATGGGACCCAAAAGGACATTATTTTACCATATTCACATTTAAATGGGTCACATAAATGATAAATGCGAAGAAAATGATGTGGCATGGGTTCATGAAGACACTTGGAAGCTTGTGAAGCCTTTGGGTGACTAGATTCCCCGCACAATTGGCATGCCATTCATCCAAATTCGAACACATGGCTAATGTAAAATTAGTGGATGGTAATATGGTGTCAAATATCATATAATGAGACAAGGAAGTCGAATTGGTAAAGGAGGGTAACTCTCATGGAAGAGGAAGAGACTAAAATACAAGGTGTGCCACTTGGAAGGAGATTCTATGCACTCTATGACAACAAATGATGGAATATTCTATGAAAAGTATGAAAAATTCAGCCCTTATTTATGAAATATGAAAAATATGACATTTCAGGGCTAAAAATAGCCACCAAGAGGTTGAATATGGGAGTTAGAGGAAGCCATTCAAATTGGGGAAAGAATTGTAGCATGAAGAGGAAGACAAGTGTCATGAGAGTTACTAAACCACTAATATGAGTTGGAAAAATCTCATGGGATATTAATGAAGGAGTTTTATTTTCATATTGAATATCCATACAATTTAATTTGCATCTATCTCTCCATTCTCTCATTCCTTCTTTTCCATTCCCCACACTCTCATTTGATGGCGCACTTGTTGGAGTGATTCTTGCGCCTTGTTGAGCATGGTTGATGACAAAGATTTTAGTTATGATGTATGACTCTATAATATCATTTAAATATAATATTTAATTCTAAATATAAAAAATATATGTATGAAAGGCTCGCATTCCCCATGCTCTTGAATGACTAGTTTTCATGGATTTGGCTTCAATATTGAAGTAGATTTATATTAGATTTGTATGAGGACATTTATATGAGTCTTATAATGATGGAGAGGAAATATATGATTTATGGATCTGTAATATTATGTCCACATGCTCTGTAAGTCGAAATATCAGAAATACATGTATGCAAAGCTTGCATACTCATGCCCTTGTATCACTATTCTTCATGGATTTTGGCTTCAATCTTGAAGTAGTTTTATACCAAATTTGTATGAGAGATATTATATGATTTTGAGGATGTTGTGACAGCCATATATGATTTATTACTATTTAATTTCATTTCCATGACCTGTATGGGTCGAAATCCAAGAAACGCATGTGTGAAAAACTTGCATTCATATGCCATTGAATCGCTACTTTCTATGACTTTGGCTTCAATCTTAGAGGAGTATTGTATCAGATTTGTGGGAGGGTTTTCCTTTGAGTTGTATGCTGTCGTGGAAGAAATTTGTATTCCTTATATTACCACCATGTTTCATATTACTCTCATAACCATATATTCTACCTTTCATATGTCAAAGTCTAGCTAGTAATGCACATTTCCCTTAGGCAATTTTTATGAAAGTTACCCTACAAATGTTGCATACCATAATCCATTTGCAGAACTTAATAAATATGATTAAATAAATTCATTTATTTTTGACACTCATTTCCATGCCCTGTTATGAAATTTGGGAGGTTCCTACTTGATTTGGAGAGCTAGTCTGGCCATCACCCTTGGGGGGATTTGAACACAATTTCCTAGTAATTTTGGTGTTTTTGTTATTATCCCCAAACAATTTTTCAGAGGTATAAAGTATGATAAACAGTATCCATAAACCACCTTGGTATGTCTTAAGACTCACCATACGATCTAATTTCAAATTTGGTACCATTTGGTGAAAGTTGGAACCCTTTAGAGTCATGACTAGTTAAGCTCGAATTTTGCCCGAATTGCAATTTCTCCAAAATTTCCAAAAAGAGACATTACAGTGGTATCAGAGCATGGTACTTGAACCTTTTAATTAATAAAATTTATTGAATAAAATTTTTCAAATATGTATTGGTTTCATAATTGAGCCACCAAGCCCACTTTCCTTCTTCCCCTGCTAAGGGAAGAAGAAATTACAGCCAAAGATATTGAAGCATGCTACCAGGGGTATCAAAATTTGAGATGGGATATTCATGAAAGGTATTATTTCCAATATTATCTTCTCAAGTATGTAATTTTGTACAAGAATAAAAATGAGAACTCATTAAGGAATAATCAACAATGCACAAGTATGGAGGAGACCAAGGAGCTATTGGTTTTTGTGGGTGGTGAAGCAGAAAAAGAATTACATCAAGAGGATCAAAATTCACTCCCAAATTATTTTGAAAAATATGAGGAAACATCACATGATAATGAATAATAGTACCTTGAAACTATTGAATATAATTATGAAACACTTTCTACTGTGTACATGGACCAAAGGGAATCTACTGATGGATGCTTGAACTATGAAGGCGTACCTACTGATGGGTGCTCACAACTCTATGTTGGTGACATAGAGATCATATTTGAAAATTTTTCTGCAAACCAAATTTCTCATGAGCATAAATATGAAGACCTTGTAGCAGCTAATTAAGAACCAAGGTCAACTTCCCCATCACCACTTGAGCTTCAAGAAGTTAATTAAATCAAGAAGATAGAAGAAGAGGATGTTCCTCAACAAGAACCTATTTTTCTTAAAGGGTATTTGAAGATGAGTGAAATAAATTCCATGAGGCCCTTAGCATACTCAATGACACTAAAGAATTGGTATCAAATTCTTGTTGGAAATTTTCTTCATTGGAGGAGCCATCCTTCCTTGAATACACGGAGAAGATTCAAAGAGAAATGTGTACAATCGAAGGTAATTTCATGTCTTTGATTTTTGATAGAAAAAATTTGGTTGAGATTAATGAATGGTTACATGAAGAATACTTTAATAATAATTAGGATATCCATAGGCTCAAAAATCAAAATGAGCAACTCCTTAAGAGGTTGCAAGATACTTGTTCTTCCTCCTATGTTTCAGATTTTCATATGGTAGATTGCTTGAAGGATTCTCATGACAAGAGGTATCATGAGAGACATGTAAAATTGCAGGTTCTTGATGTGTTTTAAGGTGACCTTGATGAGATCCAATCACTTGTTGTGGCGGAAGAGGAACTTGAGTTTCCTCTTGAAAATGGTTGCACACGTTTTGAAGAAGTGCATGATTCCACTATCTTGGAACCAACCTATGAGGAATTTTTTGAATTTTTGAGGGAGGTTCGTATTCCTACCCCTATGGAACCTTCACATGAAGAAAATTTTGCACTTTATAATCCTTTGGGTGAGTTGTTTCTTTCTCCTACATTCTACACTTCCATATTTTGCAGCATTCATCCTAATGAAGTATGGGTGAAATCTTTCTTTTTAATGGTGCCACATGAGGAGTATGAAACTACTATCACTCCTTTTGAGGATGACATGATTAGAGAACCATATTATTTACATTTGCAGCAGAATCCATTGTTACATATGATTATACACATCTACATGGATGCACCTATGGTATTCACTTGAGTCACTTGGAGACTCGTGATTTTCCTTTCTCCTTTCCTAGTCCATTTGATGTTGGAGGAACTTCATCCCACAATTGGGTGAATATTTATATGATTGAAGAAAATTATTGTTGGCAGAAACATACTCTGTTATTTCATGATGATATACATATTCATGGGTGTATCGATGAGACTTCTTTGAGCCACTTGAAGTCTTCATGTTTTCTTTGCTCCTTATTTGGTTCAGATTTTAGTGGAGGTTCTTCATTCGCTTCTTGGATAAAAGAACACATGGATGATAATTATTTTTAAGCATCTTACATTATTTTGAAGCATCAGTATAGGACATGGGATCCTCACCTATTTCATTGGAGCATATATGATATAATACTTGATGCTTGTGTGTATGGGCCACATGATGATCTACTTACTTGGATGTACAAGCACTTTTGCAA
Organism: Pseudotsuga menziesii; assembly: GCA_001517045.1. NCBI lineage: Eukaryota > Viridiplantae > Streptophyta > Pinopsida > Pinales > Pinaceae > Pseudotsuga > Pseudotsuga menziesii. The sequence continues at coordinate 111,851 of LPNX010685683.1, read as the reverse complement.
TCTATATTTTTTACTCATGATGTTTGGAAGGGTGTCATACAAGCAATGGGATTTTGACATTGCTTGGTTTCAACTCACTTAGAGTAGAAATTTGATTTTTGGTTTGAGAAAGCAAACCAACCTTCAGTTGTTTTAGTTTATCTTTGCAGAGCAGTGTTCCAGTTTCTTATGTGGGAGACCTTTTGAGAGATGGATTAAATTTTCACATGCTTGTTGTTCATGGAATTTAATCATAGAAATTCACACCATGCATGTATCAGGATCATATGGGACCCTGGGATCATTTTTGGTCTCATTGGTTTCAATTTTGGGGGACAACAAGCATCATTGGATATTTAGTCACCACTTAAGAAGATGATAGTAATCAGAGTAGTGCATCAACAAGCATGGTGGTTCCTCTCTGAAATTTTCTTGGAATTTTAAGAAACTCAAAGTTTGGTAACTCGGCACCAACTTCAAAGAATTATACAGAAGCAAAAAGGGGTGAAAGTTCATAAAAGGTTTCCAAAATATGGAGGTAAAGATTATTTGCACAAATTTGGTTTTTATGGATTTTATTAATCCTTTTTGTGTTAGTGGTGATGTTATAGGATATATAAATATTCAAAATTCATATCTCTTTACTTTTGGGAACAGAAAATTGCAGTACATGAGTGCCACTACTCAAATTGCAGCGAAGGAAAATTAATGAGCAGAACCATAAGAGAGCACTTGGTGCAAGGGAAGGAGTACCAAATGAGGATGCCGCTCGGGAATATAAAAACATTTTACAGAATACAAAATTGGCATTGATTAAGGACAAGAAATATTAAGTGGGGAGGATTTGTCATGTCCCCAATTAAATAATTTCCAAATAAGACTATTTGCAAATAATGTTTCACCAACCTACCAGTTCCCTAGGTTGAGATCGAGACATAAATTTTGTAATAAGGGGATATGGGACCTAAAAGGACATTAGTTTACCATATTCACATTTAAATGGGTCACATAAATGATAAATTCTAAGAAAATAATGTGGCATGGGTTCATGGAGACACGTGGAAGCTTGTGAAGCCTTTGGGTGACTAGATCCCCCGCACACTTGGCATGATATTCATCCAAATTTGAACACATGGCTAATGTAAAATTATTGGATGGTAATGTGGTGTAAAATATAATATAATGAGCCAAGGAAGTCGAATTGGTAAAGGAGGGTAACTCCCATGGAAGAGGAAGAGACTAGAAGACAAGGTGTGCCACTTGGAAGGAGATTCTAGGCACTCTATGACAACAAATGATGGAATATTCTATGACAAGTATGACAAATTCATGACCAATTGCTGACATATGACAAATATGAAAGGTTGAGGCTAAAAATAGCCACCAATAGGTCGAATTTGGGAGTAAGAGGGATCCATTCAAATTGGGGAAAGAATTAAAACATGAAGAGGAAGAAAAGTGTCATGAGAGTTAGTAAACCACTAAGATGAGTTGGAGGAAGATCAAGGAGGGAAATTAGACCTTAGGATGCCTCATGAAGTTAATAAAAGGATGTCATGAGGAAGGAGAATATATTTTTATCAATTTTGAATTGGCTGTTGTCATTTTGGAGATCTTTTACTTGTCCATTGCATGGTGAGTGTTCACTCTCCCTGCTTGTGAACCAATTTCGAGGGAGTTGGAATCCTTTCAAAGTTGGTTGATGGAGAGCCCATTTAGAACTCTAATGGGAGATTAATGAAGGAATTTTATTCTTAGGTTGAAGGTCCATACAATTGAATTCTCATCTATCTCCCCATTCTCTCATTCCTTCTTCTCCATTCCCCACACCCTCATTTGATGGCGCACTTGTTGGAGTGATTATTGCACCTTGCCGAGGATGGTTGATTCCTAAGATTTGATTTATGATGTATGGATCTATAATATAATCTACATATGATCTGTAAGTTGAAATATAAAAAATACATGTATGAAAGGCTCGCATTCCCCATGCTCTTGAATGACTAGTTTTCATGGATTTGACTTCAATATTGAAGTAGATTTGTATCATATTTTTATGAGGGCATTTATATGAATTTTATGATGACGGGGATGAAATATATGATTTATGTATCTGTAATATTATGTCCACATGCTCTTGCTATCATGTAAAATGGCACTTATCTTTCCGAGTACTGACATCCAATATGTCTAGACACAAAAGGAAAAACTAGATTGAAGTATCCAAAACACTATAGATGGGCATGATTGTTAATACATCATCTCCTAAACAGCTAAATATATTTTTATTTGGACATTAGGGTTGAACACTCAACTATTTACATAACAAACAACATGTCACATGTGGGTTTCCTTAAAGCAAGGAGCATGTCATACGCAACTTTCCTATATCAATACTCGCGTGTACCTTAATTTGATGTTAAAAAATATAAATCATGATTATTCTAGATCAGTTGAGCCCCTAATAATAAATATCTCAACTGCCTCAACCATCAAAACCATCGAAACCTCTCTATTTCCCCGTGTATAAATAGAATGCATGTGATGGGGCTAAGGAATTATTCTTAGAAGAGAAAAGTTATGCTGGTGGTATGCCTTCAGACATCTTGGATCAATAGAACTCAGTGTCATTGGTTTGCAGAGGAGCACTTGCTTCAGAAGTTGGGTTGTAATCTCACCATCTATATTTATTAATAAAGAAAGTTCTTCTTCCAATATTGTGCACTCTTGTATATGTTGTTCTATGAATTATCTTATAATTTCATTACAAATATGTTATTTCATTAACCATTGATATATATATAAGATATTTGTAGGAAGCACTTTTTCTTTGCAGGTGATTGGAGAAATCCCTGGAAGCTGTGAAGGCGACTGGAAGAGGAGAAGAAAATCTTGGATCAATCGTCATAAACCAGGTTTGATAAGTTTCCTTCCCATTCCTATTTCAATTTCTACATAGCTGATTGTCTCCAAATCTACCTTAGTAAGTTGGTAACCCCATATACCCCAGGTTATAAGGGTGTGTTTTCCTGAACAACAAAACTTGCGACTCCACTAGGGAGTCCAGCCTAATGTGGGTCATTTTCTTTAGGTTTCTTGACTAGTCTTTGCTCTTTTTGATTCTGGGTGTCATTTGTCTGCTTTTTTCCTTTTATTTTTAGTTTGACGTGTCCAGGACCTGTCTGCTGTACTTTTTTCTTTTAAAAAGTTTAGCAGTAGATGTGGGTTTTCTTGTTGATAGTCGCGTGTCACACGCATGTTGTATTTATAATAGTCGCGTGTTCTTGTAGCTTTCTTTGAGTTCATATGGTTTTTGCTTGTCCCTATTTTGGTCACCTCTTAGAAGTTGGTGAAGGTTATGTTTCTGACATGATTCTATAAGTCTTAGGTCTGTACATCACACAGTTTGCTTGATCTGTCATGTCCTTGGGTTCTTTGTGTTTTACTTTCTTCATTTGTGAATGTTGTTGGTCCTTCTTGCTTGGATTTTTGGGTTTGAATGCTTGTGTTCTAGGTCATTGATCAGTCCTTAGGAAAACTTTATGCTCTGCACTGTTGTTTGTATTCTGAGTTTGTCTTTCTCCCTATTTGTGGATCTAGTAAGATTTTAAGTTTGATAGTTCCTCCAAGTTTGATTTTGTGTCATTTCTTCCTTCCTGGTTGAAGTGTGTCATTATAAGATCTACTTGCATCATTTACTTATATATTTTTAGATTGTTCAAACTTGCTCAAGTTTGCATTCACTTGCATTATAACTTTTGAGGTTTTTTAAAAGAAAAGACAAAAGTATTTTATACTTTTTGCATTAGTTTGCATCTAGTGTGCTTTTCATTATTTTTCAAGAAAAAATCAAAAATTTGTTTAAAAAGTCTTGTAGTTTCTCATGCTGAGTTTAAATTCATTAGCTTTCATTTTACAAGAAAAAGAAAAAGAAAATTGGCATAGTAGTTGCAATTTGCTTTGAAATTTTATTTTACATCATTTTTGTTTTCTCTTACTAAGTCTACAACACCATACAAGTTTAACACCGCTACCTATGACTAATAAAAACCAATTAAAAAGAATGATTTAATTAAAAATTATTAGTAAGTTTATTTTTTCTAGGTTCATAAACCAACTAACTTAGGCTAGGCTTGTGGACTAGGGAGTTTTTACTGTCCATAAGTATTTGACTTCAGATGTAGTTGGCCTTTCACTAGGTAAATCCTCTTCTATATTGAGAACCTATGTAAAGCTCCTCTCACACAGGAATTAAGCACGAGGCCATGTAGGAACCTAGACTGAGGAGATAACCCTCTGATTCCTTGTTCAAGTGTAGATTAGTATTTTTACGCGTTTGGGGGTCTTGTCAATACCACCTCTTGGGCCTCGTGCGGTGCTGGTGTTGACAGGGTTTCGGGATTTGCTACCCTACCCATGCATAAGGATTAGGCTTGCAACTGTTCCACCAGACTCTTAGTTTAGTTGTGGTAGCCTTTAGTCTCTTGACACTAGGGATCATACATAGGTAATACCGAAAAGCTATTCCTGGTTTACCTTGGACGGGCTTGGAAGGTAACCTCAGTAGAAGGTGTGGGAGGGCGGTTGGGTGATTCCTTTTCTTGTGCCTAAGAACATATACACAGGACGCCAAGTAACCATCTATCAGTTCTTCAGTGGTTGGACCTGGGCCTTAACCATTCCAGGCTTTCATTTGGAATGCATATCTTATACATGTTGTGTTTGTTTTGCTTTAGGAACTTTTTTAGTGAGTGTTGTTTGGTTTGCCTTTAGGTGTGTGTGAGTCAAATTTTTAGGTGTGGAGGACCAACCTCTGCGTAGGTCAAGAAGGTTGCAAATCCTTCCTCCATCTGATACAGTGGAGCCTCCACCACCCCCTCAAAGGTAGAGACTAGATACTGACGGTTCATTTAAACTGGTAGGAGGTAGCAAAGTTCCAGGTGAACTGGAACTTCGGACTAATCATGTAGATACAAATGCAGTAGAGATTGAAGACTTGCAGGCTGGCGAGTTTACAAGGAAATTTAACCCACCTCTGACTGACTTAAGCGATCATATGATCATCCAAGTTCTTCCTTTTGATTCACCTATTATTGGTGTTCCCATGAGCAGAGTTATGGCTAGCTCTGGAGAAGATATTTCTACCCCCACTTCAGCTGTTTTGGCTAGTGGAGTACCACCTCCCCCGGTTGGTACTCCAAGATCAAATTCACCTACTGCACCTTTGTCACCAAGTAGCCGAGTGGTCTAACCACCATCTCCCTTGAATGTATTAGGTCCTTCTAGTGGGGTGGTCACTAGGATTCATAGAGCACCTTTTGCTTCCCCCTCTTTCATGCATACTGCTCAGAGTGGTCCTAGTGGATCCTACTCATTTGTTCAGGGTTTCCCCTAGAATGAGGGGCACATTCCCCCATCCACTCCTTATGTAGGTCATAAACCTGCATATGTGGGGATGTAGTTTGGAAACACAAATGCTTTTGGTCAAGGTTTCCAAACATCGGTTTCGACCCCATTCATGAGCTCTCCCTTCTCGCTTTTTAGTGGGGGGATACCTGCTCTTGTCTTTCAGAATCCAGTTTCATTTGGAGTGGCTCAAACCACCTATACTGCAATACACACAAATAATCCATTGGATTATGGGTGGAATCCATTTCAAAGTAGTCCAATTGATTCACAACTGATGGCTGGGGGAAACCCCACCTTTACATTTGGGAACCAAGGGGCAGGTCCTTCTACAGCCCAAACTCATGCTTTTCCAACTCCGTTTAGGCCTAAAATTCATTTCCTGACAACTTTAAACTTTCCATATTTGTCTAAGTTAATGAATGACTCGGCGAGGCATAGTGCCACATGGCCTCCTATTCCTAGCAAGTTACCCTTGGACATTCCCAAGTTTGAGGGAAAAGATGTTGAATACCCAGGTACCCATATCACCACTTTCCACTTGTGGTGCTCTTCAAACTCACTAAACAATGACACTGTTCGGTTGAGTATTTTCCAAAGAACCTTGACTGGTGTTGCAGCAAAATGGTATATTGAACTGCCCTCTACTGCATTTGACAATTTTTTGGACCTAGCGAATGTGTTCCTTAATCACTTCCATCTTCCTGTCTGGTATGATACCGGCATAGACCTATTGTCTACCTTTCGGCAAGACAAATCCATGCATATCTCGGATCATATCCAAGAGTGGTGAAGATGAAAGAGGCTTATCAAAGCCACCATACCCCCCGATTTCTTGTTAGAGTGGTTCCTAAAATATTTACTACCTTATATATCTAAGGATGTATCCACTTTGGGGGTGACCACTGAAGAAGAGGCTATCCTCAGGTCCTAGCAGATGAATTTGATACATGCTCAGTCTGGGATATTATATGAAATACTACCTGAGGCACTGCGGTCTAGCCATAGTGTCGAGAAACCCAAGCCTAGACCCCATGTCGATGGTGTAGTTGGTTCAGTAAATTCTCCCACTGTAGAGTCACTGACCAAACAAATCCATGGGTTTTCAGTGAAACAGTCTACAACAGAGGTAGCAAAGGCTTCCCCCTCACCTCAAAATGCGAGCGTTTTTGCGCAGTCTTCCTAGAAGGGAAATCAGCGGCCCAGTGGGAAAAAGAATAAACGGAAGAAGGGTGAGGGTAATCAAAACAAGACAAAACCCATGAATAATGTTGATGGGTATAAGAAGGATAAGAAGAAGGTAAAGTTTCCTTGTAATTTGTTCCAGGGATATCACTTGACTCATCGATTCCCTCTCATTGATCAAGATCATAAGTTGCTTAAAAATCAACAACCAACTGTTCTGAAGGATCTATTTATCTAAGGACATAATGCATCTTCGGTTTCTAATGTAGTCGAGGCATTGCTAATGCTCCCCCTGACCAGAATTATATCAACATGGTACAATCTAGTTCCTTACTGCAGATGAGAAATAAAAAACTATGAGACAGAGGCTTCTGAGAGGGGTAAGTCTATTGGTGAAACCTTTAACCCTCTCATGATCAAGAAACCCACTGATCCAATGCCTAGAATACTGAAAGGTGTCTTTAAAAAGGAATTTCACAATACAAACTCTAGGGCTACTTCTAACTTTTATGTGGTGGAATATTTGGCCCAAAATCCTTGTGCAATGTTTGCATTGGAAGTGCTACAGAGGTGTCCTGCTCAACGGGATGTCATTTTAGCAACTTTAGGTAATATGGATTCCTCGAGCCTGTTGACGAAGTTCAATCTGTTAGATGTTAAGATGTGCCTACCGTATCATGTGTCTTTGTCGACAGATATCGTTCATGGTGGTAAAACCATTGGACGTATAGTTGTTGATGAAGGTGCTTTGACATGTGTTATGTCTCTTTCTTGTTGGAAGGATTTGGTTTCCCCGGAGCTAGTTCCATCAAATACCTTACTTACTGCTTTTGTCGAGAGGTCTTTCCACCCGCATGGTATCCTACCAGCTTTTGAGATTACGTTGGAAGGGAAAGAAGTGTCTGTTGAAGTTGAGGTTATTAATGCTCCTTTAGAGTATAACTTGATTTTGGGGTGAAGCTGGACTTACACCATGTGTGCGATTGCCTCAGCTGTTCTTCGAGTGGTGGTTTTTCCACATGAGGGGAAGTTGGTTAATGTTGACCAACTCAATTTCACTCGAAAGGGACATTTGGAAATGAATGAGTCCACTGTAACTTTGCTTGATCAGGTTAAACCAACTAAAGAGAGCTTGGGGCTGTAATGTATTCATCCTTAATGGGCACATTTGATATGCCAACCCCAATAAATTATCCCAATTCTACGAGTGTAGGGAAGTCTATCGTGATGGTTGTCGATAGAACTGATCCTTGGGTCCTTCATTCCCATTACGAACCTCAGGTTCCCTTATCTGGAGTGGAAGTGGATTATCAAGCTATTGTAGACACCACTACTGATTCTATCCTGACTCCTTCTACTATCTCAGAGGAGTCGAAAGAAGATTACTAGCCTGCCTGGACAAAGAAATATTTATCTTTGTATGACTTCTTAGAAATGGGTTTTCCATCGTATAAATCCATTTTGGAAGTCATGAGTGGGAGAGATAATATTTGCGAATATCTTCACCATAGGTCCTACTTTCTTCCAGAGCTGAGTAGAATTGAAAACCAAGACTTTCATGTGAGACTGGAAGAAGGTGTTGATGTACTGATTAATCCTTTGCTGAGGAGGGAATATTTACTGAGGGGAATACAAAAATATCTTTGTTACCATTCCCATCAACATCTCTGTAAACCTTGATGTCATCGAAAATGTGCATATCGGTGCAAACTGCTCTCCGGAGGAGATTGCCATATATATTGCCTTATTTAAGGGGTTTCGCGATGTGTTTTCCTAGTCATATGAGGAAATTTAAAGCATTCATCCATCGATTGTTGAACATGAAATCCAAACCTATCCTAACACTAAACCTGTTCGACAAAATCTTAGACCTGATAACCCACGTAAAGTGGCAGCTGTTAAGGCTGAAGTGGAAAAATTGTTGCAAGCTGGATTTATCTACCCAATTTCTCTGACGGAATGGGTATCCAATATTATTCCTGTTGATAAGAAGCAAGGGGCAATATGTTAGAATAATCAACCCATAGTATTTACCCACTTAGACATTAATTCATTTATTTTGTCTTATTTGCCTAGTCCATGAGTCCCACCATGTGCAAGTTGATAATTGCCTATCCATAGAGGTCAAACTTGCCATTATTGACTCATGGAGCGCTTGGGAAAGCCTTAGGAATCAAATCTACTTTATGCTTG